>MPNW01000185.1:151733-153910 GCA_011800805.1 Hirudo medicinalis | reverse complement strand
AACCATTTATATAGCGCTCCTTCCCAAGGGCGCTTGCGGCAGTGCAGGCTGGGTTTCGAACACGACACATTACGACTGTTGCCATTACCGTCGTATGCAGGAACGTAACCCATTCGGCCAACCTGCATAAGTAAAAAGTAATATTAATAAAAATAATTCCATTAATTACTTATAAGATTGAATCAAGTGATAAATTATTGAATTGGATAGTTAAGCAATGTAGCTGAGTGGGTTGTGTTCAAGCATGTGATGTTGCTAAAGAGTAGGTGCATCCACATGTCTTGTCTCCCCAGCCCAGAGAGCATAAGAAAGGGATCACAAATGATTTAAGAGCTTCTGATGTTTTGTTGCGCTACATAAATGTTTAGAGGAACAAAAAAAGGAAAAAAGGAAATCAACCAACTGAGACGGTCTTCTTCTTTTCGGTTGAGGCGAGAACGATGTCTCCAGTCGCGTCGATGCCTGCCAGTGCACTCAGCGCCTTCATTCCAACTGATCGGCAGTCGACCATGAACTCCACATGACCTTCATGGAAGCTCAGAGCAATCTTGTGGAAGTTCTGGGGACTCTGAAATGGATAGATGGATATTGGAAGGATGGATATTGATGGAGCTGTGAATGGGCTGTTCGATTGATGGATAGATGGACAAATAGAGGCGTGGATTAAGTGCCAATCTTAGAGGTCAAAGAACTAATTGATGGAGCGTGCGACGGATGAATGATGTGAATTACTTATTTCTTTCACGGATGACTGAATCGGAGAAGATACCAGTTGAGGAGCACGAGATATAAAAAGCGTACCAAGAAAGGTTCACTTCAAGAGAAGCACTTTGGTGTATGAGAAATTAATTTAATCATTAAAAACAAACATTCCCACACTCAAGACGATCACCATGAGTTCATAAATAAATCTAATCCCAACGAACTTTATCGAAAACCATGACATTATCATGGTCTGACGTTATTATGTTATGATGTTATTTTGGTATGATGTTATGATGTTTAATTACAAAAATTAATTAGTGTTTTGTCGCCAGGGTTACAATATTAAGTCATACACATTACGTTATTATTATTATTATTATTATTATTATTATTATTATTATTATTATTATTAATGTTATTGTTATTATCGTTATCGTTATCGTCATCGTTATCATCATCATTATCATTATTATTATTATTATTGTTATTATTATAAATGAAGGATAGGAACGTGATCGAACAGAATTGGTGAATATTTTGTTGTTGAATGTGATTATGATTACACAACAACAACAACAACAACAAAAATGTCGACGAATATTTGAGCGATGCAAGCGTACACATAAAAAGGTAGATGGATGAATAAAAAATAAACACTTGGTGATTTTTGGCGATGCTAAATTTAACTGAGATTGACCTCGAAAATAAAAAAGAATAAAAAATAAAAAAACAACTCAAATGAAAATGCGGGAAGCAAGTGCACAAACCGAGACAGTTTTGAGTGCAAAACAAATTCCATTCGCCCTTTGGGAAAGAATGCACGAACAATCTCCCATTGTGTCTTGGCACATGCTCATAACTAAAATATATTACATCTATTCATAACACTAGCTAGGATGAGGTTATGGTTTATGGATCACGGCTGGCAGTCAATTTAAGTTCCTGGGCTAGGATTTGGATTAGGGGTTATGGTCAGAGTTTAGGGTTGGGGTTAAGATCAGAGTTCAGGGTTAGGGTTATGGGTTTCAAGTTAAGATCGTCGGTCTCACCTTCGTTTGGTTCATTTTGAAGACAATCTGTTGCGTTTGTCCGTTCATTTTCTTGACGTGAACCCCCAACTCGTTCTTGTTCCTGCCCTTGTTCATTTGAACTCTGAACTCTATTGACTTATCGCGACCCTCGATCCTTATCAAGTCCCATGTCTCCTTCAGGGTATGGTCCAGTTGCCTGACCGTGGCTACCAACGAGAACTCCCTCGGCAGGCCGTATGGAAATATACCCCTTTAAATTTGAAAAAAATATTTGATTGGTATTTGAGATGCGACGGTTGAAGTAATTTTATTGTTAACTGCTACAGTAATGGACAAGTTCATGAATTCATTGTCAAAGTTACTGTTGTTGTTGTTGAGGTCATTTACAGTGAATAAATAATTACTTAATATTTAAGGGAAATTGTTTAACATAACGTAACA
>MPNW01000185.1:59233-149233 GCA_011800805.1 Hirudo medicinalis | reverse complement strand
ATGTTAAATTACAACAACAACAACAACAAAAAGAAGTATGAAAAAAATTAACAATGCCATGACAAGAAGTTGACAACTTTTAAAGATGACCAAACCAACCATTCACTCATTCATTCAATCATGCGCTCATTCGTTTGTCCATCCTCATTCAATCATTCAATCATCCACTCATTCAATCAATCATTCATTCATCCACTCACTCTGTGAAATGATAGAGACCTCCAATGGAATGTGTAAAAATTGTAGTAAAAAGTCTTTTAAACGAATCCGCACAACCCTCCTTCTCAAATTCAGTTCAAAGACTCGTTCTACTCCTCTTTGTCTTCAAGTCGTTTAGCAGTGGTTCATGGTGATGATGACGACGAAGACGACGACGACGACGACGACGATGATGACGATGATGATGACGTCGACGAAGATGACTAAGAGCAATCAGACTTATTGAATTAATTTTATAATTGATTGTTATGGAGTCAAAGCGCCGATGTATTTCAGATCAATTTTCCAATTCAAGTTCGGCCCTTCAAGTTCCACGAGTCCATGCAATCTTCAGTCCTCTTCTCAAGTGATGCAAACCACCATGGAAAAGTTCCACTTGCCAATGGCTAATTGCCTTTCCTGAGCCGAAGTTTGTTTTTAATCTTTATTAGCAGAACACCTGTTGAAACTGGTTCAAAAAATAGACAAAAAATGCTGTTGCTGATAATCGCCACGTGGTTTCTGCTTTTTAAGTTCTCTACTGGTGTAATCTCTAAAGGCTCTAGAAATCCATTAACTGAATACTTTAACGATCAACTAATATTTGTTTTTTTGCTAAAACTTAACAGTGACATTAGCGTTTGTCAAAGTCTCTGATTCAGATCAAAGATTTCTAGTAATAATTTGTACTCATCCAGCCCAATCTACACTTTGCCCATCTTTTAATCCATCGTTAACACCCAGTTTTAACGAATCTTCAAACCATGCTCAACCAATGCTCAAACAATGTTCACTTAATCTTCAGCCCGTTATCAAACAATCATCAACCATATACAATCAATTTCAACTATGTCCAACCAATCTTCAACTATGTTCAATTAATTTTCATCTATGTTCAATCAATCTTCAACTATGTTCAATCAATCTTCAACCATGTTCAATCAATCATCAACTATGTTCAATCAATCTTCAACTATATTCAATCAATCTTCAACTATGTTCAATCAATCTTCAACCAATGTTCAACTAAGCCAAACAGCCACCAGACTGGAACTCGACACTGCATTGTTACAGTGGGTTTTAATTGCAGGAAATACTTTCTCGGTTCCCATCATCATCTTTTTTCATCCCATCACGTTTCTTCTTCCACTTTGTTGAGTCACAAAGAAACCTCAAACTGCTTCCCGCCTTTACTCTCCTTTTTTTTTTCTCTCTCTCTCTCTCTCTGTCGGTCGATCTTTCTTTTTATTTAATTAAAATTATTAATGTAATAATTAGTTACATAATTAGTAATTAAGAATTAGTAGTGGTTATATAATAATTATCGATAATGTTAATAATATCTGAATAATAATAATAAAAATAACAATAATAATAATAATTAATATTATAAAAAGCATTAGCATTATTAATAATATGCAACAATTATTTAGATATCGAACAACAACAACAACAACAACAATAACAACAACAACAACAACAACAACAACAACAGCAACAACAATAACTGAACATTTCAACTTGTTTACATTGTCGTGGGTCGATCGTTGTAATTGTTGGGAAATGTTGTTGTTGAAATCGTTGTTTCAAAACAACCTAAATTACAGGTGGAGAATCAATTGATTTGGATCCTCGAAAGTCATAAATACGAACAGTTACCGCTATTGTTATTATTATTATTATTATTACTACGTAAATATATTATTAAATATAATTAATTGCACTATAATAATATTAATAATAATTATTTTCTTATTTAATAATTATTATTTATTTATTAATAATATAATATAATGTAATAATTACATTTATAATATAATATAATATTATGTTATAATATTAATTCATATTATGTTATTATAATAATTTAATAATATTATATTTTATAATATAATTATTATAATAAATATAACAATAAATATTAAATAAATATATATACAACAATTATTATATATAAATATATATAAAACAATTATTGTTGTTATTATTTAATAAATTTTCGTCAGTGAATGTAGCATTCTTGTCGCTGGGAGTGTCGGATTTCAAAATTATATTTTACTAAGTACAAAATTTAGATTATATTGAGGACATTAGAAATTATTCAAATATTAAATTTTGTTTTTAAACACAATTTATAATAATAACAACAATACGTAAAATTATCAAACGCAGTCGTAATTAATTATTTTTCAATAAAATAGCTGTTTTTCAAAATATGTTCGTGGTTTAAGCTTCGTTCTAACTTGCGTTCTAAAAAACCAAGGATGTAAAAAGAATTCAAAACAACATTGAATGGAAATTTAAAGATGGATTCCATAAACAAATTAATTTGCAGAATTAAAATCCAAAGAGAAAGAACAACTCACTTGACGATGAATTGTTGAAATGGACTCTCTAAAATGGAGACAAACCTGTACAAAGTCGATCTGACTATGAAGTTCCAGAAAGTTTCGCTTTTCAGTTTCAACTTCTCAATTTCAACATGCAAACAAAAAGCATTCCTCTGCCAAAAAAAGGGTCAAGTAAAGTCTACTATTCCAATCACGGAGTGGAAACTTCCCGAACACAGATGCATCCATTCCATCTCATTTTACGCTCTTATAAGGGCATCGATCACAGGGATGCTACTCCGAGCATTGCTTTCTTCATCTCTCTTTGTGGAAAGTTTTTGTTTAACTCTGGGATGGATGCGTGGAGCAGAATGCCAAGTGTCCGTCGAAACATTTCATCTCAGCTGGCTTGTTTTCTCAACTGATTTTTGTTCATTTTCTTCATTCTCCACAACATTCTAGCAGCTCTGCTAGTGTGGTATAAAAATATGGAATCTGTTATTAACAAATACAACTGTAAGAATTATTTGAGCAATTTCCAGCAATGTATAGTTTTATGTAATATATAGAAACGAAGTTTGTCTGAAACAATGTTTGAAAGGTCGACTAAGTTTCTCCAAATTAAGTTTGTAATGTACATTTTTAGTAAATAAATTATTAAAAAACTTGAATGAATATTTAATTAAAACAAATAAACTAAACTTACTAACAGCTGCTTTAGATTTTAAATAAACTAAAACCGATCGATCAAAAGAAATAAAGAGGTGAAGTCCGTTATTTATTTCGATGGATGCCACTAGACTCACAAATCTATTTTTTCCACCAACATGCGACCTTGAAGATCCATTTGTCCAAAAAATTCCGAGAGATTTAACTAAGAATATGAAGCGCTTGTTGTTTGTGTCTGTTTGTTTGTCTAATTATTGTTGTATCTGTTTGTATGTCTAATTGTTGTTTGTATCCGTTTGTATGTCTAATTGTTGTTTGTATCTGCTTGTATGTCTAATTGAACGGTTTTTAAACAACTACTAAGTTGGGTAACTAATCGACGGCCTTGAGGTCCATTGACGGACTTATGCCATCCTAAAGATTGTCTAACATTCATTCATTCATTGGTAATATATACCAAGTTATCAGATAAAATATAAAAACTCAGTCAAATCAATTAATTATTAATAGTGGTTATTAATTATATAGTTATATTAGCTTATTAGTTATATTAATAATTTGCTAATATAATATTTATAAATTAACCACTCGTACGTCTACGACGTAACGAAATTATTTGTGCGGAACCTTCAAAACCATTTCTTTTCTCGCCTCAATTTGTCTTTCTATCACAACTACGACAAAAAAACTTTGTAACATATCGAACTGTGTAATTCCTTAATAATAATAATAATAATAATAATAACAATAATATCAATGTAAATAATAATAATAATAACAATATTATTATTATAACAATAATATAATATAATAACAATAATATTAACAATAACAACAACAATAATAATAATAATAAAACACAAGCCCGTACGTTTGAAAATGACATTGACACATTGACATCAAATGGTTTTAACGTCTTTAGGAGAATAAAATATAAAATGCGAAATAAAAAATGTTGAAAAAATAAGTTGCAGACTCCGAGTCTCCCTCATTGACGTGATCAAAGTGCTGGTAAACCTGAATCCTCTCATCAAAACCACGCTGCCATGTCATCATTCTCGTATTAAATTACGTGTAAAATATTACGACTGAGTGGTGATAAATAATAAGTATTTATTTATAATTATTAAACAACGTATTGCAAGATTCAGAACGAATGAAGCAAATCTCTTCTTCATTTTCGATGACGTCAACAGACCTTTAATCGATAACACTTTTTATATTCTTTCAGCATTCTTAGACTAAAAAGAACTAATACTTTAAATATTTCCTCGATTCCTTTCTAAATGTCACTTGTTGGCAGTTAAAAATCACATTTGATGTATGGGAAAGCTATGTCAAAAATGCGATTATGTCGCTTTAATGATTTTCATAAAGCTGCAATGTTAAATCGGGATTAAATATTTTTTAATGTTAACTCGGGGCTGAGTATTTTTTAAAATTATGAATGATTGTTATTATTCTTTCAGATGCGTTATTTCCAATAATCCCAGAATGCATTGTTGGGTCTTTTATGACAAACACAACTATAACAGTATAAAATTATCTTTTTTTGACTTCTTGAAATATAAAAATACGTTTAACTGAAATACATTTGTACACTAGGCAAGTGTGTACAATATACAGCCAACTCCAAACCAACTTCTTATGTAAATGCACAAGCGCTGTACATGCAGTACTGTCCTGTCTCAATCATTTAAGTAACATTGTGGACGTAAATACAAATATTATCAGTCAGTAATAAAAACTCTGTTGAAGTGGTTCTTCCAAACTGGAGACAGTCCTTAAGAAACACTACAATCTGTTAGATTAGTTAAGTTATTGCTGGGTCAGATGAACACAATCAATTTGGAAATATTTTCCCACAAAAGTATCTCCAAAATCTTTTACATTTTAACAGCATGAAAAGTGGTAAATGTAATGAGAAATTACAAACTATTGGTTAGATAGCATGAAGTTAGGACATCCTTTTATTAAGAAGTATCATTTTCAAGTAGAAATATCTCTTGATCCAAGCATGGCACAGATCTAGAGGTTGCAGAAATTTGAGAACTTTATGTATGTTAGTGAAATATCATGAGAAACAATTATTAGCAATATTATCTAAAATTCAAGATGTTGATCTAAATTATAAATTCTTCTAAATTATTACACAACATTTTTATTTTATTTTTAAATTTAAGTTTTAATTTACTTTTCAACATTTCATTGCAATGTAGTGTGCTTTTCACTTCCTGTTTAAGTATCTGTAAAAGTGTAAAACAAAAGGATGATGTATTTAAAATCGATCGGCGTGGTATATCACACAGCTGAGGCTCTAGCATCTGCAGTTTTATACAATATTGGCATTATACCACCTGACAATCTTTATAAAGTTATTGACAGAAGGAAGGTCAGAAGAGAGAGAGACAACGAAATTTCAAACACAAATATAATTTTGACAAAAATGAGTGCTATTCTAAGCTTCAACCGGCTGCGGTAGACTATCACAACTTCAAGTCCGTTGGGGGAGCAGAAGATAGAATTTACAAAATAATTTTTCTTTGTAAAATGTTTCTAAGACCAAAAGGCAACTTTTTTTCATTATTGGATTTCGAAATTTAAACAAAAGTTATTTTCATGTACGGTTCCATTACGCTAATGTCAGAGGTCTGACCGGTATCCTCTCGCTTCTAGGTCCGTATACTTTTCCGCTCTGGGCGCATTGCAATATACTCAAGTCTGTCCTCCCATGGAACCGTCAGCGCCTCCAGAATGATGGCATCTGTCGACGGCGACACGAGCACCATGTCAGGTCTCTCGTCACTTTCTCCCAGCACATGGGATAGTGCCTCATCCCTTTTGTCTGCTGCGACGGTCTAGTCGAAGTCATCTGAAAAGATGTCTTTCCTGGGTGCTTAGCATGTCTTATTGCAGAGATGTGAGAATTAGAGCCCTGAGCGGTAAAACCTCTTAAAGGGCTTTCAAAAGTTATCTGACGAGGTTTGGCTCTGTCGGTTCGATTTCCTCACTGATATCAGCTCTCATCTTAACGAACTTAACCTGAAGCTGCAAGGACGTGATGTGATCATCACGAACACGGAAACCCATGTGCTGGCATTCGAAGTGAAGCTGATGCTGTGGGAGAAAGCTGTACAAGGGAGACCATTTCCCTTACTTCGCCCAGTGCAATGCCATTGAACAAATGGGTTGCATTCTTGCATGCGTCTGTGATAGCAACGGTCACAATGTGCCATGTTCTGGTGAGAGCGCTATGTAAATTGTGGATTGATTAAAAAGTGACTTAAATAAGGCACTCAAAATATCGGATAAATACAAATCTAAAACAAGTAGTCCTCATTGACACAGAAGAGTGCACCGGTGAGCTCTCAACCCTGCGGAATGAAATCTCATGGCACTTCACTGATGTGTGCATTCTCATTTGCAAGAGTTCAAGCACTCCTTTTGATTGTCCCTAAGGCAATGCCCCCTCTCATGTGCAATTGGAGCTGATTAAGCTGCAGGCTTTGAACGTTCTCTTGTCCAGGCTTACTCCTTTCATCACCTCATTGACTGTCAGCTGCCATATGCTCAGAAGGGTGAGAAAGGACGAGTGTTGTTTTTGTAGTAAATTAGTGTCCATTACATAACTGGATGACTGGTATGGTGCTCCGATAACCATCTCGAGAGGCAAGGTTTATGAAGTGAAGACAGGATTCAAGAATGTAATAAGACATTCAAACCAAATAAGACCTCAATTGACAGACACTGGTTCGATTGAGATCTTCACAGATTACTAACCCATGACACAACAAAAACATTTTTAACACCTGTCAGCATTTGTAAATGTTTTTTTTTTATTTATATGATATTTCCAGATAGTTAGATTTCCATTGAGTTTGAAGCAAAATGAAAAAAAGCTGACTATCAATTATGTAATAGTTGTGGACTTATTTTTGATTTTTGGTTCATAACATCTTCATCAGTTGCCATGACCTGAAGATTTCTCTACTCCCTCCAATTTCTTCTATCTTGAAACTGTGGCCGAAGAGACAAGGTGGCAGATTTTTACAATCAAACTGTAAAATAGCATTTTGTGAGTTATACCGTATTTTTGACAGAAATTATATTGATATTGATAGCTAGTATGTGCAAGTATATATTGAGCTGTATTACAGCATTATATTGCTTAATTTGTCTTTAACTGGCCATGATCTAACACAGCAATATTGTTGAGGGATGATGGCAGACAGTCAATGGTTTTCAACATGTGACGTACATCCTCTCAAACAATCTCCTCTCAAGAAACGTTTGATTTGACTTTTTCCATTGAAATTGTTTCTTTCAAACCGGAGATGAGCCTCTGGCTCAAGCAGCTCACTTGGATCTCTGGCCAGTTGTCGATAGAAAACCGCAACAAACTTCTCTCCAGCTAATTTAGATAGTGGAGCTAGAAATAAAATATTATTTAATAAACATTCGCTTACGTCCATGCGCTTGTTTGCTGGCTCTTTTCGTGCTTGTTAAGAACTTATACTTTAAATCAACAAATTATTGAGTGACAAATTAGGAATGAATTATTTTTTTTATTAATCACCACACATATTCGACTACCTACGATGTTTTTTTCACATTGCATCATGCATTATAACGCTTTAAATCTTGGCGAAAAAAAAAATGTAAAAATATTCACAAAGTCAGAATGTATTAAAATAAATAGACGTTTAATAGAAAGCTGAACAAACCGAGCACATCCAATTTTCACCCTCGAGACGTGCACGACACTAAAGATAATTTCATACGACAATAATTTCAGTAATGATTTCAGTAATAAATTCAGTAATAATTTCAGTAATCATTGCCGCCTCCGGCTGGGAGTGGTGGTGGTTAATTAACGTCTATTTCATTACTAGATAATTAGGAACAGGCTGGCTTATTTACAAAACCTTATATCATACAGACATGAGCTGATCAATATTCATAAGCGCACGCTGTGATTGGTTGAGATCTGTTAGACATTCACTAAAATGTAGTCCTAGGGCCAAGCATATAGCACCCCTGCCCAGATAAGGAAGGAAATTTTCAAAATACTTTTTGCATATTTTAGATAATAAGTTACTGAGATTTCAATGTTTGCTTCAGAAGGGTGAGAAAGGACTGGGTGACTGGTATGGTGCTTCGACAACATTAATCAGGGCGCATTTTTGAGAGAGAAACCATCCAATTGGATGATATATGCTAATTAAGCGTCACATTTGGCTCCCTTGAAGTGCATCGTCATGGAAGAAGCGTAGGATGGCAGTAGGCAGAGGTCTATTCCCTCCGCAACTAAAATTTATTCTCAAAATGAGCTTCACGTGAGAAGCGAACAAGTCGTAACATTGTCAGTGTTGAACGAAGGCCTGCTGTACTGTGCCTTCCTGCTCTGAGCGCAAGAGATCAACAGGGCTCACATCAGCTCTCAGTAAGTCTTCTCCTGTCATACATGTATATATGACCTGCTCCTCCAAACGAAATAAATTTATCAAATTTGATGGCAGGTCAACAGAAGTTGTTAGCCGGCAAAGCTGGCAAAACTCTCTCCTTCTATTACCAACTGATCCGGCCGGGTTTCACTCTGCCTTAGAAACTTTCCTCTTTAGGGAAAGCTACCTTCATTATTGAAGGTCTTGAAGTCCTGTTCAAACACACTATAATCACTATAATCCACTATATAAGCCACTATAACAAAATTTGGAATCATTATCATTAGCAGCCTTGGACGAAAGTTGCGATATCAAGGACACTGCGCAGCTGGCCATCATTGTGCGTGGAGTCAAGCAACACCTGGAGGTGTTCGAGGAGTTTCTCCGCCTCATCCCGAAGAAGGGAAGGACAACTATCCTCAATGCCTTCCTGCCTGCTTTGAGTGGTTTCGAAGCTCGTCTCGATTACTACTACCGGTGCCCCTGAGGGACTTAGATCTACCAATGGACTTTCGCAACTGCTCATCGACCACTGCCGCTCTTTGGGCTGTGCGAAGGAGATATGCAAGGTGCACTGCATCTTTCACCAGGAGTCATTGTGCACCAAGGCAGCAGGCATGAAGGACACTATGTCTGTTATGATGAAGCTAGTGAACGAAGTGCTTGCTCGTCCCCTCAACCACCTCATCTTCAAGCAGATGTGCTGCAGAGCTTATGACGAGCTGCTTTACCACACTGAGGTTCAATGGCTTTCAAAATTTCTCTAACGAGGTTTGGTTCTGTCAGTTCGGTTTCCTCACTGATATCAGGTTTCACCTCGACGAACTTAACCTAAAGATGCTAGGACGTGGCGTGCTAATCACGAACATGGAAGCCCACGTGCGGGCATTCGAAGCGAAGCTAGTGCTTTGGGAGAAACAACCGCACAAGAGACTACGTCCATTTCCGTCACTTCACCCAGTGGCCCTCGTTGAAACCGAAGAATGCGTCAGTGTGCTGTCAACCCGGTGAAATGAATTCTCTTCGCGCTTCACTAATGTGCATTCTCATTCGCAAGAGGAGTTCAAGATCTTCAGCACTCCTTTTGACTTTCCATACGACGAAGCCCCCTCTGAGGTGCACTTGGAGTTGATTGAGCCACAGGCTTCGGACTTTCTCTTGTCCAAGTATTCTTCTTCCACCACTCTCATCTGCCATAGGTTGCCACATATTTTTTAAATTTTATCTTTTAATTTTCAATTTGATGAAATTCGCAGAAGGAAAAAAGATGACTGAAGCTCTCCTCTGATAATTTTCTTTTGATGTTTTTGTTGTTTAAGGACAACGTTACCTCAAACAGAACATTGCCATTGGAAGCAGATAGAAATATTTATTTCTATTAGCTCAGAAATTAACAGAATGTTCTACAAGCCACCTCGTTCAATTATGAAAATAGACATATGTAGCTTTAAATAAAATATGAATACGTAAAATTATCATAAAAATTACGAAATCGGAATTTATTCAATCAATTCACATGAAAATTTTATCAAACTAAGACAAAAAAAAAGCCAAATAAATGTTTATAAAAAATCAGTTAATAACCAGTTAATAATCAGTCAAAAACAATTCGTTTTAAAAGTCTCAGACATCATTCTCTGTTTGACAATAAACATTGTTCAAATCATCATGTCGAGAATCGCTGACTCCTCGATCCTTCAGGGAGGCCTCAATTTTTGGCAGAGCATCAGGGCTACTATTTCCAGACTCCGTTCCGGAATCACGAAGGGCCTGGACCACGGTCAGTATCTGAAGACTGTTGCTGGAACTTTTTAAGCCCTGCTCGGAGTTTTTATTAGTCAGAGATTTAGCAACGGATGATGGTGAGTCGGTCTTTTTGATTGCAGGAGGAGTCAGCATTCTAGTCGGCAGAAGACGAACTTCGCTACTGTTGAGCGGAAATGAAGTTCTTGAAAATAGTGGAGTATGACCCCATGCGCTACTCGAAGCCGACTTGGTTGATTTTGGATGATGTTCAAAGAATGACCTTTGACCTTCTGTTGAGCCGAACGATCTATCTTGATCAATGGCCTTTGAAAGAGGATTGGTTTGCCTCTTCTTCCATCTGCTGCCGCCTGGAGAATCGTCCGGTGAATTTCCCTTGCTACTTCCGTTTTCACATAAGCGACCGAACGTCTTGTCTTGAACAACCTGAAACCTCTGCTTCATGGAGACATCGTTTTGATAGTTGGGTGTTCTTTCTTGCAGGTTTTCAGACTTATCTACTTTCCATACCCGTATGGCCCTCCAGTTTGCCCTGCTGGACTTTTGGGCTCTGACCGCCTCAAAGCCCAACACTTCTCCGACCTGGAAATGATTCCTCAAATCGTCCACATTTCCAAGCATGATAGACATGTCGAAAAAGACGTGGTCATGATTTCCGAGATCGATGATTCCCCACTTTTTCTGTACGCAGAAGACTGTGCCTTCACCGAGGTTCTTGTTGACAGGACGATGAAGATCTACCAACATGCTGTCCAACTCGGACCTCATCTGTTTGACCAGTCGATCCATGGCCATTTGGACATCAGTCTCGAAGTTTTTCATGATCGAAACCAGCCTGTCCGAATTTTTGTACTTCTTAGAAAAGTAATCAACTTCAGGCCAGGATAGATTTTCATGTATGCAGCTGAATAGACCCGGTGTGGCCAGATAGGAAGGGGGTAGTCTTGCCTGAGTGTGTTTTGAAGGACGCTGATTATCTTCTGAAATAGCATCGCACTCATCCAGGGAATGAGATCTTGGAATCTTCGAGGCAATGCTGTCTGCCTGACATTCTGAAGTATGTTCTAGACTTTTAGACAATTGTTCGCAACCGGGGGATTGATTTGTGGACCTCGGGGTCTTCTCTATCAGCTTAACGTTATCTCCTTGAACGTCGAAGTGGGCAGGGTACTTGGCAATCAATTCCTTGAAGTTACTGACTGACTTTACGGCTGAAGATTTTATACTGGACATGACGCTGATGAGATTGGCAATAGAGTCGCTCTTTTCTTGTTTCAGTTCCAAGTCTTTGCAGATTTTTGTTACAATCTCAAAATCCGATGTAAGTTCTGGTAAACTGTTGCGTCTTAATTCTGTCAGATGAGACCTAATTAAATAAAGAAATTACTGTTATTCATTATATTTAATTAAAATGAATCTAATTGAAATGGTCGACCAAATAGTCGTAATAACATTTGACATCTGAATAAAAGTTATTATAAGCTGCCGATTAACTTTCTAATTGATTTGAATTCATTTGATCGCCACGCTTCCCATTTACCAGATTAGCACTCCGCTGATTAATAAATTAAAAATATTTTACTAACACGTTCATAGCACTTTCTGAAGTAACAATCCAACATTTTAATAACAACAACAAATCCAATATATTTAAAAATGCAGAGTAATCACCACACCGGGAAAAACATGTTTTCTCCAAAATAAATAAGAAGACTTGCGAAGATCGAAGTCACTGACAAACGTCTCAAAGCGAATGGCGAACGCGAATGAATAAAAGTCTCCATAAAGTAGGTGGGTAATAGCCATTTATTCCCACGATCGGGTCATCAAATTCGTCAGACAAAGATGTCAAGCTGTCCAAAAAGCAGTTGCGTCGTCAGATTTCTTATTAATACAACAAAGCTGAGAATATTTTTTAAAGTTTCTGTAAAAGAACGGATCTGATTTTATTGTGTCGAAAAGGAGATTAGAGCGAACTCCACGTCGGGACTTAAAAGCATGAGAAAATAACTTTTATATAGCATAACAAATGTACCATGTTATTGTACATGAATTGAAATATAATATGCTCAGTAGAAGACTATTTGTAGAAAATTCATTCCTTCGATACAATCGCTCGGAAAACCTAACATCGTAGGAAACTGTGAATAAGGTATTTTGGACCTTTTGTCCAAAAATGATATCTAGGTGTTTTTACACACGATGTCGAATCATGAAATGATTTCGTGTAAAAAGATTGCCAAGTATTTCCACATAACACAAGCAAATGTCCACCTCATATCAAGACAAGGGGATTATGGAAATCTCCTTAATATTAACATTATTTATACAAATAATGTTTTCTTTCACAGCCCTTTTTTCGGCCATTTACTTTACGGCCTTACTTCTTTTGATGATTAATAATAATCTTATTATGATAATAATAACAATAATCATGATCCGAAATCTGATTATTGTGAATAGTGAGAACTGTTTGCAAAACAAAAAAACATTAAGCAAACATCACGACTTGTTGGGGTATTTTTAAACTCAAGCTTCTGATTGGAAAATAAGGACCTTGTTTTTAATCTTTTCAACGCTCTGTCATTTGTCTGCTCCATTGTCAGTCTGCCTCTTTCTTCGTATCAAGGTCCAGGGTCCTTACACGGGTGTTTCACGTTGAAATCTTGGAAGGCAAACAAACAGTCCTCATTCTGATGAATTTCGATGTTGAAACATTTTAGAAGACCGAGCCAAAGAGCACAAGCATCTATTAATTAACTGAATTTATGACGGCTACCCTGGTTCGTGTTCTTTTTTTGTCAGGTGATAAAATCTAACAAAGAAGGTGAGAGCCTCTCAACTCTGCCTCAGGTGCATTGTTGAATGCCATACAAATGAAAGCTAATTCATAAATAACATTAACAAGAACTTCTTTCGAGAAGACTTCAGAATCACCTGAGTGAGAATAAGTTTTAGTTTCACATGTTAAAAACTCGTCGGTCAAATTTTAAGCGCCTTTAAGAGCGACGAAATAATGGGACTGAATGAATGAATGTGACATTCTAAACCTTAGTCGAATCTTAGTTTTCTATATTATTTTAAAAATCCTTATCTGGTCAGCTCGAACTATTTGCAATCCAGTTTTATTGTGGAACTATATAACACCAATACAATGTGCTATAAAATATTGTATAACAATAAATTGGAAATCGAGGGAACATTTTTCTGTTTAATATTTATTATTTTTTATTTTATTGAAATATGTTTTAACGTTCTTTTTATTCAATAATATCAATATTAAAAATTATTTTGGAAAATAAAAAATAAATATAACATTATATATGAATATTTTAGCATTTGTACTAAAAAGTATATCTTGCTTAAGTAGTGAAATAAATTATATATTCATGATATTTGGATTAAAATTAGAGAAAACGAAATTGTTATCGAAATCTTAAGATTAAGAATAAGAAAGGTTGCGATCAAGAAATGAACAGGCGCCTCACGAGAATGAGGCAACCAATGGACTTGTGTGTGACATTTGACATGTGACAGACCATGCGAGATCCACAAACAAGTCAAACAAGTTCTTTCTTCTGCTCATCTTAAGAAGCAGATGCAAGACATAAGGCACACTATTTTCTCTAACAAAGAGCACCATTTGGAGCAAAAAAAAACAATTGAAACAAAATTAATAATAATAATAACAGTAACATTAACAATAATAATAACAACAACAGCAATAATAATAATAATACAGTGTTTACATGAAAGAAAAATAATAACAGTAATAATAAACACTGTCGAAACAAAATGACGTGTCAAAGTTGAAAATGTCTGAATTCTAACTTCCCTCCCCATAAAAATTACTTCCGTTTATCAAAACTTAAACTTCCGTTCAAATTATTAATATTAAACTCGTTCATAATACTTTGGGGAAGATTGGACAACTTTTATCTAGAAATATTTCAGATTTGCATAAAATAGTTTGACAAATATTATATTTTTAAAATTATTATATTAGGTTGGCAACTAAGTTCCCGCCGTTTTGCGGAATGTTACAATGTAAAATAAACGGCGGAACTTAGTTGCCAACCTAATAGTTTTACAAATATTACAGTTTTTTACAGTTATTACAGTTAAAGGGACGATAACCCAGAATTGAAAGTATGACAGAACTTACTCATTGAAAGACATTGCTTGTTCTCTTCTGGCAATGTTATTCTATCGCAATGTGAGAACCTTGAGAGAATATGCTTCTCATTCATCCATCCATTTCCCGATAAACTTATCATTTCTTGGGTTACATGACCAAACGATTTGGTTAAATTGTAAAAAGAATTTGTTTTTCAAGTAAAAATCGCATCATAACAATAGATGGGCATCCCTGACATCATGGACGTCATTTAAGATATTTTTTTGGGAACATTTACTGGGAAGTGAACCTTTAAGCTGTACACTTCCATTCTTAATAAAAGCAAAGAAATAAAATCATATTTATCGGAGTAGTGATTTATTTAAAACAGTTATTTTTGGTATTATTAGATATTTAGATTATTTGATAATTTTCAGGAAATTAGTTAAAAAAAATAATATTTACCTAAAAAGTTTAGATTAATCTCAAAATCAGCAGAAAATTACTTGATAATTATAATTAAATAATTAAGAATAAAATCATAAATAAATAATAATAAATAAAATATTGCAACATAAGTAATTATTAGGAAAAGTGACGATGGAAAATAACAAGCACTTAAGACTTAAACTAAGACTCGATATGAAATATTTATATTAATATTTAGATATAACTAATTGAAATATAACTAATTATAATTGAATATTTATTAAATATAATTTAATATTTTAAACATAATTGAACATTTTAAATGTAATTTAATATTTTAAATGTAGTTAAAATCTCTTTATATTTAATTCGAAACTCAACAACTGCGTCCCTAAACCATATAAATTATCGACCTTCAAATTGTTGATGACTTTAATTCTAAGAAGCTTACGAAAGGAAGAAGGGATACAAAACAATTTATTGTTTGCAACAAAGTAATTTATTGCCTGCAACAAAGCAGCTTATTGTGTGCGACAAAGCAAGCCATTGTAGGCTGTGATGAGTCTTAGCTTCTCCATTTGAATTGAAAAAGTTCAAACATTTCGACACTCATTTCAGGTGATTACAAAGCTATTTATTATGACGCTTAAATTAAACGCAGAAGTAAATAATTTTAAATAATAATAATAATAATATATATATTATAATATAATAATAATAGAATATTAGAATAATAATAATAATATTAATTAATAATAATAATAATATTGTTATTAATTAATTATTATTATTATTATTAATAATAACAACAACAATAATAACAATAATAACAACAACAACAATAATAATAATTATAATAATAATAATAATAATAATGAAAATGATAATGGTGATGACGACGACGACGACGACGATGATGATGATGGTGGTGGTGGTGATGAGGATGATGATGACGACGACGACGACGAAAGACATGTGTTATGACACTCATGCTAAATGAGGAAAATATAATCAAAATACTAAGGGAAATTTCATTACCATATCATAATTTAAAATTATTATTTTATTATATAATTATTTAAAATTGTAATTTAAATGAATTAATCCACTATTTATTTTTATAATACCACTTACATATTCCATTCAGGTTATAATCAAATTAAATTTATTAAATTATAAATTGATTGGCAGATGAATTGACAAACCTGTTGGTGATGATGGGCTTCATCTGAGGCTGGGCTTTGCTGTTGACAAACAGGACGTTTCCATTCAACTTGAACATCTCCGATGACCTGATGAGGTTCTTGAGCTTCTTTTCGTTCGCCTCTGCCCTGTCGTTGCTCCTCGTGTTGCTGTTGTTGCCGCAGCTACTGCAGCCGCTACTGTCGCTACTGCAGCTGTTCGTCCGCTTGCTGTTCCTGCTTTCGCCGGTTTCGCTCCTTGGAAACAGTTGTCCGAATTGCCTGTCGCAACTTCTTACAGCTTCTCTGATCGTGAGGTAGCCCCCGTTGTTTTTGGCAACCTTGTAGATGAAGGAGAGGACTGATTCTGATTCTAAGTCCATGTTGGTAGACAGCGGACTGGAGAGTTGAAGAGTCGAAGTAATCCTCCAACTGAACGATGTCTTGTCTTCAGTGTAGATTTCTGAATCGCTTTTTAAGCTTTTTAAAGCTTTGAATAAAAGGCTCGTAACGTTTCAAAAAAATTTTCTCTTTCTCAAAATTGCATTCGATTGTGAAAACGTAGGCGAGAAAGAGAGAGACTAGTGCCTCGCACATGCACTTTTATGTCAGTAGTTGTTGACAGCTAACAATGGTCAGGCCGTCCCTCACTGGTCCGGCGATGACGAAGATCAAAAACTTGTTCTTTGTTCGGGGAAAAGCCTCCACTTGTCTGGAAAAGGATCAGACACCGTCGAAAAATGCAGGACTGAATTGAATCGAAGTTAGTCTTTTTGGAGACCTTTTTTTTCAACCCGATTTCGAGACTCACGATTCTGCCGAGAACAGTTTCTTAGTTCCTTTGTACATTTGGTCTAAAAAGAAATTTTAACTTAGATCGTTTACTCGTAACATAATCTTCGTAAGAGGAGGTTATTGCAAGTCCAAAACATGGCAGTTTCCCTCCACGCTTCAACGATTTCGCGGCCACTCATATCATGTGTAATCACGCTTGAGTCATGCCATCATGTGATGTTTCTATGAAATATTTGACGATGTTACCATCATGATCGTTCGCCTCTGCCCAGTTGTCCAGGGTACAAGGTTATGATCTCAAATCTTTGCCATCACACGATTGTCATCAATGACCTACTGACATCATCGTCGTCGTCGTCGTCGTCATCGTCATCATCATCATCATCGTCGTCGTCAACGTCATCGTTATCATCATCATCATCAATATTATTATCGCCATCATAATCATCATCCTTTTAGTCACAACGTGGTGTCATAAGACAATAATAATAAACAAATAATGGTAACATCGTATGATGCATGAGAATGCTATGCCAACATCGGAGCTATGTCGACGATGTCAACGACGACGACGACTATGATGATGATGATAATAATAATAACAGTAGTAGTAGTAGTAGTAGTAATAATTATTATGATTATATATATTATTATATAATTATATTATTATTACTATTATACTATTATACTTACTACTAATAATAATTATTATTATTATTAAATTAATATTAATAACAATAACAAAAATTGTGAATACTGAGGCATCATAATTAATTTATAATAATAAATCACACTGACTTGAATTGATAAAAATGAAATTCATGATGATGAACTTTATAAGAAAAAAAAGCTTTATCTCGCGTCATTGACAAGTTCGTCCAAAGTGAGGTCCCTCAGAAATTGAACAAAAAAGTCTTTCACATCCAGACAATTAACCAATAATTAACAATTAATCGTAAAATTATTGACTATATTTATTTTTAATTGTTTAATTGTTATAAATTCAAACTTAACTGATGAATTAAGTTGATAAAAAGGTTCATTTATTCTCATCCATCTGGATCGATAATTGAATGGAAATTCATTTTTTCCATATTTTCGTGATGAGATTCTTCTTAAATGAAATGAAATATTGTTACCAACATATTTTACATCAAATTTTCGATTGTTACAGGACCTAAAAACCCTAATGCAAGACAGAGCTGGAGGTGTGCGAAAGTTGTGCGTCATGAATTTTTAGCCTGAATGGATTTTTAAGAAATTACTTGAAGAATTTTTTGTTAAAATCGAACCAATTAACAAAAACCGTTAGTTAATCTCCATGATTCATTGCTTGTTTCATCATCGTCTTCGTCGTCATCGTTAACGTCGTCATCGTCGCCGTCATCACCACCACCACCACCACCACCATCATCATCATCATCATCATCACCATTCTCGATATGAGCCTATATATTTCCTTAAATTATTATTTATAAATAACCATAATTATTCGTAATAAAGGTTATTTATTCTTGAAATGAGTTGCTTCAAATTCTTTCAATCGCAGTTTCGGAGTTTGTCGAACAATGAATTGGCCGAGGTATTGTGTTGCTCTGCAATTGTGAATATTATAATTTTACCGGAATATTATTGTCGTGCCTTATTATTATTATTATTATTATTATTATCATTGTTATTGTTATTATTATTATTACCGTTGTTATTATTATTAGCAGTAATTTTGTTTTAGAATTTTCTTGTAGACAATCGCATTCAAATTGTTAATTTGCTTAAATTTGCTTAAAATGTACTTCAATTGAACTTTCGTGAGAAGGTTTATTGAATTTATTCCAGTTAACTTCAAAATTACATGAAATAAAATCGAAATATTCGTGGAATCAACAAAATAATCATAATCATAATCATAATCATAATCATAATCAGGAGCATTCGAATGCCTGGAATAGGATTTTTCAGGTCTTTTCAAATATTAGTTTGCTTTTCATAGCAAAATGTGTCAATATTCCATTGTTTTTCAATATCAAGGACAATTTAAAAACTTATTAATTTTTTAAATTATTTAATTAAGATCAATTATTTTTTGTTTTTCTCGTTATTCAAAAATAAAAAGGCTATAAATTCACGAAATTTACATTTTCAGCTTCATGCACCAGTGATTCTTCTTTGTTCATTCAAAATTAGATTAACATTTTTAAATAAATTTTGGAAAACATTTTGCTGACTTAAAATTGCCCAAAATAATCACGGAATAATCATGTTAGAGACTCATTATGACATTATTGTTGTTAAGAATTCATAATTAATCGAATTATTGCGAATTTAAATTACAAAATCGAAGAAATAAATCCAGAATAATAAGTACGGATCTGCCGCAGAAGCTTGTCTTATTTCAAACTTCATAAAAAAAAATAGTTCTCGTTTCCATAGAAATGTTCGATTCGCAGGAAAACTTTCAGAGAAAATCTTTAAATCAAATAAGCTTGAAAAGAGACACACAATACAAATCGATACAAAGCAACGCACGATCAAAGTAAGCTTACGTACAAAATACAAAGCAGATTACGAACCGATACAAATATTGTATACAAAGCTCAATACTTATTTGCTAGGCTTACGGGTTGAAAATGAACATATTAATATTAATATTATTATTATTGTTGTTATTATTATTATTATTAATATTATTATTATAGTTATTATTAATATTATTATTATTATTGACATCATCACCATCACTATTAATACTATTTGCATCAAAGCAATACAAACCAGCATACAAAGACCAGGTTAAGCCCACAGAGGGACACAAATTGTGCCACGGGGGGGGCTACTATTGAGGTTGGAATATCCCAATGGCACCATAAGACTGAGTCAATGACACCTTTCATGATGCAATATTTTCTGGTGGATTGAAAGCAAAATTTTAAAAAATAAGAAGAGAATGTCGAGAAATTAATTTCTGAGGACGAAAAAAGGTTGCTGTTGGAGCGATGCAGGACGGAAAAGTTCTTTTGGGCTTTGAAATATTACTTCAATTATTTGAATTTAGAAAAATTATTGTTTCAATTATTTGAGTTTAGAAAAAAAAGTATTATATTTGACAGAAGGAAAGTAATGCATTGAAGTGAAGCGCAGAAACGATGCATTGAAGGAATGCATGATGTGATGCATTGAAGTAATGCATTGAAGTGATACATTGAATTAATGCATCGAAGTAACGCATTGAAGTGATGCATTGAATGCACATAAATTGAATTTCATGTTTCAATGAAACAGAAAACATTTCCAGGTTCACTTTTAGATGTTCTTTCATTTAAGCCTAAAATAAGAATATTATGTTCGATTAATCGTTTGAATTAACGTAAAAATCATTTTATTATAATTTAAAAGATATTATATTACTATTTAACTATAATTAATATTATATTATTATTTAACAATATTATTATGTAATGATTATTTTATTATTATATAAAATTAAAATTGTCAGTTACACTGTGAACAAGCCTTGAAAACCTTTAGATTTCACTGATAATTCACTTAGGAGGAGAAATTCAAATTATTTGGTGAATTTAATTGAATTTATTTCATTTATTCATTTATTCGAAAAATTCGATTGTTTTTGCCCGTTGAAATTTCCTCCTGCTAAATGTGAACATTTTTGCATTTTAAGATTTGATTAAAAATTCAATTGAAATAGATTCGTAATCATTTAAAGTACCGCAAACTGGTGTAATTCCAAATAATTCGTTTATTAAAGATTAATTTATATTAAATCGCAAGTTAATTATAAATCATCATCATCATCATCATCATCGTCATCGTCGTCGTCGTCGTCATCATCGTCATCATCATCATCATCATCATCATCATCATCTTTATCCACAATGGCTGATCATCTTAAGAATTCATGTTAATAAACTTTAATTTACTTTAATTATTTATTTGTCATTTTATTTTACTTTAGTTAAATTTATTTACTTAATTCGTAATTTCGCTTATTATTGTTGATATTATTGCTTANCTGATCAAACGGGTGTGGCCCACCCCCCGAGAGCGTAAGGAGTTTGGGCCGAAACGTTCGGTGACGGGGGCACTCCTCTGATGATTCCCTGTCGGTACGCTCCGTGGTAGGAGTTTCTAAGTACTAATAATAATAATAATAATAATAATCAGATCATAAACCCAGTCGGAAATGCTGAGCGATTATGCAATAATAATAATTATGCATGTATTAAGTATCCTGGCTGACCTTGGTATGAAATTGTGGTGCTCCCCGATATGTGATTTTGATCATAATTTTAATTGAAATGAAACGATACAATATAAATAAATATATAATAGATTTATTATGAATTTCATTTTAAACACTAGGTTGATTTTTATCATATGACAGACGTCATGTTTACTAGCATCGACCGTCATGCAATGTAAACCCAGTGCATTCCCCATGCGCTGAAATGTCACGTAGGTTCGAGATCTCCTCTTAAATGTGATCTTAGACATTCTTTGAATGTTGGCAGTCAGTGACCTAATTATATTTTTGAATCGATTAGTTGTTTATGTGTTAATATGTTAATCGACTGTTAAATAATAAGTCAGC
Source organism: Hirudo medicinalis (assembly GCA_011800805.1). Lineage (NCBI taxonomy): Eukaryota > Metazoa > Annelida > Clitellata > Hirudinida > Hirudinidae > Hirudo > Hirudo medicinalis. Next base: position 127,700 of record MPNW01000185.1, on the reverse strand, counting down.
AAAGGTAATAAATTCACGAACAAAATGTCACCGTATCATGTGACATAACGCTTTACATAACATAATGTACCATAACAATTACTTACAGTGATTAAGCAGACCGAAGACTGTTTAGTAATCACTCTATACTCTTAGTTTCTAATATCGATATTTACTTAGGTTTGTCTTAAATTTATTTACTACATCCGCATGGATGGTTTCCTTATCTAATTCCTAATTACCTAATCTTTTTATCTATTTGATTACATTATTATTTTTTATAATTTATCCTTTATTAAATGCCAATGGATATCGTAAACTGATCGTTTTCAATTTTATTCCAAAACGAAATAATTTTTCCAAACTGTGTTTATTAAGCCAAACAACAAGAAAACGAAATATTGAGTAGAATCCAAAAAGTGAAGGAGCAGACCTAAGGAAACTCCCCCTCAGTCGGACTTTTTAAATATAACCAAATATGATATTTGTTCAAAGATGAACCAAATAAAACCAATTATGACGCATCAAAAGCAATCACAAGAGAAATTAAGATAACATAACATAACAATTATTTGTGGTGGTTAAGAAGACCGAGATCTTTGTAAAATCCACTCTAATCGATTTCAATTCATAAAGGTGAAAATATTATTTGTTCAGAATGAACATTGGAATTAAAATTTTGTCTTATTTTATTAGTTGCATAAAAAAATATTAAATTAATGAGAAAGTAAATATTTTTAATAAAAAATTAATTAATTAATTTATTTATTTATTATCTCACATGATATATTTAGTATCTTTTTTTGTTATTTTGCAGCTCTACCTTTCGGATTTTGACTGTAGAACATTATAAATTAAGCATCAATAGTCATATAAAACAATTTAACTTTCCTATTTATTACTTTCAAAAAGATGAGTCACAATCCAAAATCTGAGCGCAAGGGATTTGTCCTGGCAGATTTGTCTGCCAAAGTGCAGCGAACCCAGCTTGATCATGGAGTCTTAAACAAAGTGAACATATCAAGCCTAATCTCATTTGATCACATTTTCGTCCAAAAGATTGATGCTCAGTACGATGCAAACTTGAATTGCGTCGATGCCATGGACTTGAGATTCGCATCTTTGTGGAAGCCAAAATACATCTCCAAGCCGATCCAACCAAATACTTTGTGCTTTGTCAAGCATAATGGACGTTTTTACAGGGCTCTAACTGTGGAGGTTGGAGAGTTTTCGAGCTTCGTTATGTTCGCAGATTTTGGAGGAATCAAACAATACAACAATCAGGAGTTGTATTTGCCACTCCAGGAGTTCATAGAATTTCCAATGATGGCCGTCGAATGCATCATTGAAACGGTGGCGATATCATATGGTGATGGCCCTTTCATAAGGGTTTCTGTATACTCAAATTACCATTTGTTGAATGGTGAGCATTTCGTGAGAACAATATATGAAGACATGTATGGTCTCATGCATGTGGAACTTTGCATTAAGTACAAAAACTAGTATTTTACTGGCGTCGAAAGTTATTACTTTTTGTTGCAATTCTTGTTTTTTTTATGCATAATAAATTATTTAAATTTTATTCAAACCTTCCTTCTTAAATTTACATGTACAAGATTCTAGCGTCACCTTGAAAGCCGTGTAAAACTTTTCTAAACCCTGGCGAATCATTTTTTCTAAGCTTCTGCTTGCAACATAAAATAGTTTTGCTTTGAAAGACGTTAAAACTCTCATCCATTGGATGTTTTTTCAGAGAAATCAAAATTGCTAAAAATGTTGGAATTAGTTCACGAATTCGTAGTTACATGATTAACACCTAGGTTATCCTTTTATTATATTTCTCACTTATTTATCCATATTTGACTCGTTGTAATATAGTTTTGGCTTCCATTAATCGAACACACTCGAGATATTTACTTATTTTTCAAAAAAAGTTATCCGTATCATATTTCAATGAACCCTAAACATTGTGGTTTTCACAAAGAAAAATAATTCATATAAGAAACACTCATTACGTTTTAAAAAAAAGTTGCACGATTTTAAGTGCGCCTAAGCAATTCCTTGTTAAAAAGTCGTTCATGAGTGTTCTGTTCTTTCATGGGTGTGTAGGTTTCACTACATGCTTAACATGTGGGACTGGCCGCCGAAATATTTCGAAATATCCTTCTTTATTGCCCATAAACTGATACGTTTGTTCAACGTTTTATGACGAAATCTATTTTTAGGAAATTATCGGAATAGTTGTCGGAATTTAGGAATTACAGTGCGAAGTAAAACATGCCAAAATCACGACGTAGAGGTTAGTTCGTGTAAACAAACGGTCGACATTGAACGTCCACTCGGAGTACTTGGTGGAATCCCAAGTGGAATATAGTCTTAAAATGTCGGACGTTAACTAGTTTGTCGATATTTAGCGAAGTACTAAGTTAAACGTGGCCCAGATCGATAAGCCAAACATGAAATGAAGGCACAAGTCTTTAAAGATTTTTTTTTGACGTTTAGATCGAGGAAAAGCCCACGAACGAGGTGGTGATGCCGGTGACGACGAATACGTTGACGATACTGCAAGCATTTTGAGTGTCATAAGTAATAACTCAGAAAACAAGCTTACAGATGGTAATCTAATTTATGTTTTTAAAAGTTTCCAAATTTTCTGGTTAAAAACTTATTTGTGACTGTAAAAATTTGATTTTCATTGTGCTATAAATTTGAAATAAGTGATATTTAGTAATCTGAATTGGTAGCCAAAGTGGTTAGTATTTGTGACTCTAGTTTTGTGGACTTAAAGGTGGCTCGGAAGGAAGTGGCGAGCCTGGGATTGCCGAAGATGAGTACGAATACAAACTTTCAAAGTGCTTCGAAGGAATTGAAGAAAAAAGGTCAGAAAGCAATAATTATTATTTAATTGCAATGGAAATAACGAGATGATGATTTTTATGAGAAAAACTTATTCAATAAAACATTTTAAGCACTTATAATCAGCAGCTGATTGAATCTGTACTTGCATTATCACATGTTGGAATATTGCTTTTTTTCTCATGCAATATATTATTTGGTAATATCATGATTACTTGCTAAGTTTACTATTTTTTCACTAACCATTTGCAATTAATTAATTTCATAGTGGCATGACCATAGTAATGGATTGAAAAATTACTCGCTTGTTTTGGTAAATAATTATTGAATTTTATGTGCAGTGCCAAAACTCGAATTGATTCATTGAAGAGCTTAAGATCAGGTCTCAGCAAGAAGTTTGTGTACACTTTTGTGTCAGAGAGGTGAGTAGAGCAAACTACTTGGACCGATGATTTTCTGAGCAACCGATGAATATTCATGAGTGATTCATTTGTTTATCTTTATCCTCGAATCTCAAAATGTGATTGCTATAAAAATACATCTCGGTAAACATTGCTACCTGCTAATGACAAGCTTTTAAATGATTAATGTCGATGGATAATATTAATAATTAAGTTATTTCATAAACCTAGAAAACATTCCTTGGTGACCTTTGTGTTCATGTTGGGATATATTTTATTTTCTACTACAAGTTTAGCATATATATTGTTCGGCTCAATAAAGGGCTTAAAAAAAGTTTTCATGTATCATATTGATGTTGGGATATGAAAAATATTGATTGTTAGTGCAACGGATAAATTGTTAAAGACCATCTTGCTTGTCTTTGAAAATATGCAGAAATGTTTCCATTTTGAATTTCAAATCAACAACCCTTTCTCGTCTAAGGTGCGTGACATTGTGCGACGGACTGGAACGTTGCATCAAGCGAGGCAGAGGAGAGGAGCAGGAGTGCGCGGCCGAATGCCTCTCCGCCCTCCTAATCCAGGTGGGATGTTCGTCGGAGAAGGACGAACTCTTTAAGAGTTTGAGTCCAGTTTTGAAGTGCATCATATTGGATTCCTCCATGTCTCTTAAGGCTAGGTGTAAGGTGAGTTGTTGGATATCAGCTGACTGTAATAATCGAATGCACGTGTAAGGACACTGTAAGACTCATGTCTAAATGAGTTTAACATTGACACTAATGAACCATAATCATAATTTCATAATGATCCTCTTTAATAAATATTACTACTTACACTTTTAATTATCTGTCACCCACTCCTATCTATCTAAGTTAACGAAAAAACTATTCTCCAGTGCCTGGAGACTCTGGGATTGTGTGCGTTCGTCTGTGTGGAAGAGCCGAACGACATGCTTGAACTGATGTCGACCTTCGAGAACATCTTCAGGGGGTCCTACTGCCTCAACTCTGACACTCCCAGCATGACCAATTCTAAGCTCCACAACAGCGCTCTCTCATCATGGAATCTTCTTTTCACTGTCATACCTGAAGCCACAGTGACCAAATACATCGCGATGTATGCTTTACTTCTCATCAGGAGGCTTTATTTAATATTAATAATAATTAGTTTTAGTATATTTATCAAGGTCATTTTATGAGCTTGTTTAAGGGTGGGGAAGAATGAAAGGTGGCTTCTACTAGAATTGAGTATTGAGACTATTGCCATTCTCAACTTTTTCATATTGCTGTATTAATTCTGCAATTAACAATTTATTACTTAATATAAGTATTATAATAATAATATCAGCCAATATGATACATATAAATATATGTATTAATTAATTAAATTAAGTCCAATTTTTTATTAACTTAATCAATTACAAATAATTAGCTAATTACATGTGGCCATGAATCAACTTTGTATGTAACTCCTATCACCACCCAGGCACTTGAATTCAATAACTTCCATGCTGAAGAGCAACGACATGGAGTTGAGAAGGACTGCTGGTGAAACGATCGCCCTCATGTTCGAGCTCGGAATCACCGATGAGAACTTTCAGGTGGCTTTTTAAATCGGTATTTTCCGAAACCAGTGCTCAAAATGTTCCATTGCAATTTTTGAATTCGGTTTCAGCAATAGCTGGTAGCATTTATAATATATTATTAGTTAACTATTTTATTTGTAATACTTATTAATCTCGTCGTTTCTTTTTAGACACTTGTATCGGCAAGAATTTGTTTACTATACTTATCTGAAGGAACTCATCTATCATCGTCTTCTTATTTCTACTTCCCAAGAGTCTCGTGCCACAGTACAACAACCTCATGGAACTCCTGAGGGGCTTGATTGCAGAGAGCAACAAGTTCAGGGCGAAGAAGGACAAGAAAGTCCAGAGGTCCATCTTCCGTGACATCTGCAAGATGGTGGAGACATGGGACTTTGAGGAGTTTGACGTGCAGGTAATCGATGTCTATGTTTATAGGCAGTAAACATTATAATCTGTGTTCTCAGTTGGTAACTGGATATCTTGGAAAATGTATTTGATGTTTTGTGTCACAAGCTGTTAAGATGTTTGCTTCCAAATGTTCAAAGCCCTGGTGATCCAATTAGGTGTATTAATTGGATGAGTTTATTGGGTTTTTTTCACCTCTAGAATCACAAAGACGATGGTGTTGCAGAGTTACGTTGCTGTTTTGGCCCATTGTTTTTATTGTTAAATTGACTGACATTCAAATAAAGCATTAACCAATCAGCTGACACCAAGTTCTTCTGTGCAGATCAGCGACTACGAGAAAATCACTGTTGATTGTTGGGCCGCAAAGCTTCGTTACGACAATCTGTGCAGGGTGCTTGGGACTGGAATGAATTTCCAACTCCAAGTATGTTCGATGCTCTTAAACCCTTAAAATCCTCGACGTTCTGAATTGTTACTAATTAGACTTATTATTTCATAAGAATTTTTACATGCTGTTGACATTAATATTGCATTCAGTGTTTTTGGCATTGTTAATCGGCAGGGAATTTTTCTTAAACAGAAATTAGCATTTACAAGCATGATTTGACATGAGGACTTCAGATTTTTATTGGTAGATTTTTTTTTGTCTGAAAATTACAGGAAAATCCATTGCTTAGAGATATCTTCAATCTCGGTGAACCGCCATGCATTGGAAAAGCTGGCAACTTGAAAGGATCAAAAGAAGAGAGAAAGGTTTCCATTTTATACCCTTGATAACAAATATTATTTCAAATCATTCCTCTTGTATTACACTACAATTGAATAGAACGTCATTATTGCTGGTTATCATGAAAATTCTTCAATATGCCCTTTCAGTACCATTACAAGGCTGATTTCAAGAGAAGGACTCAGCACAGAATGAAGCAGAGGAATAACAAGATGATGGATTGTGGGGATTGAATAGTTTGTGGTAGACGAGCAGTGCATGGAATGATTGAGTGATTGGTATCTTGCTGCCGTTGTGCAAGAGTATGTTGGATTAGTTTATTTTTCCATTTTTTTGACATCTTCGTTGAGAGATGAATACATCCGAAACAACTTGAATAAACTTGTTAACGAGCGCAGAAAACAATTTACCTGATGATGCCTTCACCCTTTTCAATATTTATTCTGACTTCGATTTGATTTTTTCACGGTAATCTGCAACTTTGATATTTTGTTTCATTTAGCGAGTGATACTTATCACCGTTTACAGCTTTAGAATTTTTGAAAAATTAAAATCCGGTGGTAGATTTTGTTAGTCTGCATAGGTACTGGACTAGGCAATTAATGTTAGGTACTTTTTCCTGATCTTGATTCAGAGGCGCTGAAGTTTTGGATTACTTGTTTATAGCAATAAAAGGACGAAAAGATAGTCGCTTCTTCTGGTGAAGTGTCCGAAAGGAGGCTAGAAAGTAGCGATATATGTGATTCGTCGTCTGCAGTATATTAAATTTTAAACTTTTTTTTACAAATGTAGATTTAACAAAATTGACTTATATTAAAAGTAAAATACAAAAAGTTTGCGCTTTGACTCGATTCTACAGGCGTGCTCGATTAGAGGTTTTTGCTTATTTGTGTTACTTTTTTTATCGTTCAAACTCAATTCGATCTTTCATTCGTGCGAAAATCGCTTTCGATGAATTGATCGACGGATGTTATAGCTTTGTTCTTTATTTAATTACAGAGCCTGAATTCAACGATAAATATTTATTAGGAGATCCGCTCAATCGCGAACCTTTATAACGTATTGATATCCAGGTAACGCCGTGGACGTCTGCATTTCCAAGGTTTGATCTAGATTAATCTTGATTTTAATTTCGATCAATTATTTATCCTCCATAGTCGGGTATAGTTCCAAAATGTTTCGCCTCATAGAGACCGATTAATTGTCGTCGACATGGTGTATGTAATTACATTGATTGGTTACATGATTTCTAGAGACGAATCCGATTGTCAAGTAAACAATTTTTGCGATCGTCGTATGATGGACGTCGAAGTGACCACCCTTGCTTCTGCTTCGTTGCCTCCAGTACTTAGTGCTGATAATTCATCAAGCTCGCTGGATGTCAAGGAACCGGCCATAAACGGTATACCACACAAACATCAGCTTTCAGATGAGCAGGTTGATAGTAGTACGATGAAGACTTGTGACAGCTCAGCTGAAAATGCAGAAATCTTGACTTTCAAGGAAGATTCTGTTCGCTCCATTACACCAAACAAAAAGTCAGTACTTGAAGAAGGGCAAACACTGGCCTCAGATGAAGAACTTGTGCCAACAGAGATCACCATAAAAAAGGGATCTGAAAACTCTAAGGGTGGGAGAGAAAATGCTCGAGAAATAGAGATAGAGGAAAACTGCAAGGCTAGTTTTGCATCAAGCAATCATTTGTCAATTGCTTTTTAACTTAAAAATTGTGTCATAACATTCTACTCCATATTAAAGTTTCTTTTATTTTTACTTATTAATTATTAATTCACTCTATGGTATATGCAGGACCAAGACAAAATTGATGAAGAGGAAGAAGAAATGGGTGAAGAAGATGATGAAGAGGCAGAAGGAAAGGATTCAGCTAAGAAAAGACCAAAAAGGGATGTTCAGAGAAGGTCTGTCTTCGAAATGCTTCAGGGTGAGATTCACGATGAAGATGATGAGTACGAAGATGAAACCGACATGGTCGGCAATGACGAGGATGATAATGCCTTGAATGAGAGCAGAGTCAGGAAGAAAAGAAAGAATCGAGAGGACGAGACAGAACTTAATCTGGAGGAGCTGAATGATGATGATGACAACGACGAGGATTTTACAGGTATAGTTTCAGTTCATTGACACTGCAGTGTCAGATAAATGAATTATTGTTTCATTATTTATATTTGAGTATTTTTTGTGATGTAACTTTAAAAAGTGATATTAGGCTTCTAAAGATGTGTTCTTCTTATTCAGCCGATGGTCACCAGAAAAAATCAATGAAAAAGAAAGCCCCCATGACAAAAAAGGAAGAGAAGACCCTTGTGCTCTTTGATGACGACGACCTTCCCCTTAAGGGCAAGAGATCGCAGGGAGGTCGACCTAAAAAGAAGAAAGCCGAAGATGATGAATTGCCGAGCGAGGAAGACTGGCACCTAACCGGAAGAATAAAGGGCAAGCTCTTTCACGATGAAGACGATGATCACGAACATGACATCGATGACTACTCATATAGGCAGCAGGCACCAAGTGAGAAGAAGGTCCTGACCTCCTCCAACAAGAGGTCCTTTGATGGCAGCTCAAAGAAACAGTCATGCAACAAAAAGATCAAAATCGATGTCCAGGGCTGGAAGTTCAGCAAACCCAGAGATGGAATGGGTGAGGGGCAAACCCTGGGCTTTATTTTTGTTTTGATATGATAAGCTTCAGGCATCCTATTTGTCATCACATGTTCTCCCATACAGCATGTCAATCAAAACAGTCTGACTATTTTCGATTTCCTCGTTATTGTGCAGAATCTAAACCGAAACCAAGATTGAGCTCAGGTCCATCCGCCCAACATCAAACCTCTGGACATCACGGCAGTGGCACGAGTAGCAGTACCTCAGCCCCAAGGCACGTCGGTGAAGACTCTTACATGACTAGTTCTTTTGGCCTTCAGGATGACGACTTGAAACGGAAACAGTCCATCTTGACCATCTGGGAGCACAAACTCAGGCACCTCGACAGGGAACTCGAAGAACGGGTGGCTGTCGTTCGAAGGAATGAGGGGAAAATACTTCGCGAGGAGAGAAGACTAAAGGAATTTGAATCTGTCCTCAACTACAAGGAGAAGCTCTTGAACAGCTGCGAAGAATTTCTCTCTGGTGTAAATGAGGACATGGCCGAAAAGTTGGCCTGCTTGAAGCAGGACTACGAGAAGTATAGGAGGCTGGCTGATGAACACAGGGTGTGGATAGAGAGGGAGCATTGCAGGATCGAAGCACATGCCTTTGGGAGGTCTTTCTCCGGGGAAGAGGATTCTGCCTGCGATGACAGGAAAGAAGTATCAGGCCAACTACCATTGCTAGAACAAGATCAAGGAAATGCCAGTCAGATGTCAAATGAAGTGAGTGGGATTGCTTAAATTTTTTCTTCCTTGAAGCTGGTAGATCTAAGTTCACTGATGATAATAATAATTTGGTGATAATTGTATTAAACTGTCACTGAAATATCCGCTTTAACTTTTTTGCAGAAAGATGAAAAGGCAGCTGAAAACCTCATGATGGAAGAGACCCCTGGATGTTCCAAAGGGGTCAAGGTGGACGGGTAGCTTCCTGATTGAATACACCCTCAAAGGACTGATGTGACACCCTTTTTATGTTTGTAAATGCATGTGTGTACATAGGTCACGGCATCAACATATTTCTGACATGTAGCTGTTCCTGCCCTTTTCTTAAAGCGGGCCTGGAACGGCAAACCAAACAACGCAGCTGGATGTTGTTCCACCTGTGACCTATGGCTTGATCAGTCCCTGAAGGTCTCTCACAATTACTACAACCACGGTATCATCCGTCACCATCTGCAACCCTTACCATCGTTGTTATTTCATTTAGAAACAGATCAGGAATTTGAATTACTTTTTGAATGAATTTGGAGTGATGTCGTTTTTTTTTGTGCTCGTTTATCGAAGTTTGTTGCATGATCAGTCAGTGGCAGCTCCACAAACAAAGGAGGGTACGGTGGTGCGAAGGTATTTTGAGGACTCTTGCAATTAACTAGGTCAAATGGTTTGGCCCAATAATTTTGTTTCAATAGTTATTAAGCTCTTGACAATTTGATTGGATGACATTTCTTGAGCTAGAGTTCTTATTTCATTCCTACTTGGGAAAGCCTAGACTTGTGGTGAAAATTCCTATAGGCGAACCGACGGATCAGAAAAAATTCTTGATGTGGGGGGTTAGCCACACCAACCATCTGGGCACTTCCCTTTCTGGAGTGTTGAATGTCCCTCTTGAGACAAATTCCGAATCTTTGTAGATGTTTTCTTTCTCCTAAAACAGTAAAGCCGTAGGGACTAATGTAATTGAAGATGTTTATATGTGGTAAACTTTGGAAAGAAATTGGCATGTTTAGATTTATCACCTGATGAAGCTGTCTCCTTAGCAGATCGTTGGTGGTGATTACGATGACCTGACTTTCAAGATCTCTTTTGACTGACCTGTAACCTGATCAGAACAATAAATAGCCCTCCTCATAACTCAATAACATGTGGTAGAGAGAAATCAGCTGATAAACTCAAATAAGGAATTACCTCTCAAGTGGGATTTTAAGAACATAATTATCAAGAGGGAAATTGTTATCAAAATTATTTTGAGTTAAATTCGGAGTGTTAGTGATTTGTACAGTACCATAATTTGGAGACCCAATCATGGTCATGTAGGGGAGAGAGGCCTCCCCATGCACTTCAGAGGGGTAAATCCACATCCCCTTGGCATGCACAGTCCATTCTGGCCTGATGTATTCCTGGATCACTATCCTATCTTCTTGTTTCTCTCCATGAACATCGTCAAGGAACCTTTTTGAGATTTGTGTGTAGGCCACTGGGATGTATTTGGATATTCCAGGAGATTCAAAGAAGCTGTTTGCCTATGAATGAAGATTATAAAATAAAAACATTTGCAACAAAAAAGGGAAAATTTGTTACAATACAAAAAGTAATGTCACATGAAAATCGCTTACTTTTCTTAACCAACAACTCAAGGTAAAGAATCACAGACCAACTTTTTCAAATAAAATAAAATATTTCACACAAACCTGAGGAGCAGCTGTGAGGATGTTAAACCTTGCCTGTGATTGGTCAATAATGATCCTCATGTATTCGTCTGTGAGGTTGAAGTAGCCGCTGGCAAGAAAGACGTGTGAGCCATTGGGAAGTTTCTTAAGGACAAGTTCGGTGAGGAAACGATCCTGGTCAACACCGACAGGCCCCATCTGAACCAGAGGATGAAGGACCGTGTCGCAATCATCATCTGATGTCGGATCCACTCGTAACTGAGGTCTTATCACCTCTTCAACTTCCTCTCTCAATTTCTTCCTGAATTCTGAATTGCTGGATTCCTCTAGAAATATTTTATACAACGGTCAGCTAATCAAACGACTCCCAGTTGTAACTCACTCAAATAAGGATGATGATCTTCATCGAAGTAATGCAAAGAATCGTCGGGTTGGACCAGGAAGGAGAATTTTGAAATGGTTGTGAGGAGGTGATCGTAAAAGTCTGCCAGAGGTTTGAAGTCCTTTATGAGGATGTAACGGTCCTGTCTGTCAGTGAAGTATGACTCACTCAAGTTGGCACTGTGTCAAATAGGCAAAAAGGGTTTTAATGACCACTATGTAAGTGCCAGTAGAAACTGGTAAGACATATAATGTTACATGTCAAAAGAACAAATTCTCAGTTAATTTTCTTGGAAGCGAAACTTAGAACTTCAAAAAAATCAAACAAATAAACAAAAAAATCCCAACATGAAGAAAATATTTGATCACTCCGTAAAATATATCATGAATAATAATAATAATAATACAAGTGATTATCATTCAACACCAAGCATAAAATTGAATTCCTAACCGACCCACTGATGATGACAGAATCGTCAAATATGTAGGCTTTGATGTGAAAGAGGCCAACCACCTCATTGAACCTCTCAGGTAAGACTGGTAGATCATTACTATCAATTAATAGTTTGCATTTGTTTGTGTTGCCAGGGCAGGCTTGTGTGGCTTATTATGTCATGATATTGCAAATAAACATGAATTAAAAACAACAATAATAATAACAAAAATAATAACAATAACAATGAGTAGCAATAATAACAGTGCAAGAATGATTTTAAAAATTGAACAAGATGATAGTGGTCTCAAAAACATGAGATTATTCCAAATCATTTTAATTTCATTTTAATAACACTAGGAAATTATTTGTTATTTATTTATCCCTCTAATTCTTAACTAATTAACTCTGCCAGCTAGTTTAATTGTCTAGCTATTAAAAACAAAATCTGAATTAATTAAATTCACTCAAAGAAAGTGAAAAAAATTATCAAAATACTTGCGCTCACCTGTTTTAGCCACCCTTGTAAATCAGGTGTATGATACAAAAAGAGTTGCATGGATGTCCGGTCGGAATCATTTTGAACCTGAGAAGAGGGTGATGATGACCAGGGCTTGAAGAATTTTTTGATGAGAGGCATTAGCATTGATCTTGAATTTGTGATTCCTCTTGAACCTCTCATGTGGTCCAAAATGACTGTAACCTTAAGATCACCATTGTCTGATTTTGAACTGATCAGAGCTTCTTCCAAACTGTCCACCTACAGAATGAAGAGATGACTAACTAACCATGACATAAAAAATTGGTTCTAGTATATACCACAGAATCTTTCAATTAAATCAATAATAAAGCCTACCAAATCCTTCTCATGTGAACCTGTTCCTAAATAAAGCGATGCAAGAAGAATTCTTTTCTTTGAATTTCTAGCTAAAGTCTACAAATTATATAAATAAGTTGGCAGAAAGTGACATATGAACAATTAAGATAACATTCAAAAGAAATAATAGAATGATTAAATGCTAATTGTTTTTCATTGAAATAGGCATAACCACAAATAACTTTTAATTTTCTATGAAATTCACAGGGCTCCTGAATGATTTCAACTTTGTTCCCATGTAGCTTGAAAGTAGAGGCATGACTTTTGAGCCAACCAAAGTTTGACACTAAGCTATCATCTGCATTCGTCATTTGAGTCTTTAAATTATTCCTTGCATTTGAATTTGCTTCAGTTTGGTTTAAGAATGCATCATTCTGCGACTTAATATTGCTGCAGGCTTCTTCTCGCCAAGTGGCCATTGTTCTTCAAACAGTAAACAAAAATGTAGTACCACAAAAACACAAAGAACAGTCGTTAATTAATTCTAACCTACAGCTTTTGAGTAGAACATCGTGATTTTGCCGAAAATGCCGAATGACTCGAACAACTCGACTTATCGCCATCTCCATACTTTAAATCGTATCCTGCCGAAGAATTTTACATATCTATGTAGTAGAATCATCCTGCCCTTTTCGTTTCTAAGGCAACATGGAGAACACGATTAGGGGCGCAGATGCTATCACAGATTACAACACCTACGAAGAATTTTTGGATTCTCATATTTCTCCATTGGATTTGTTTTATTTGGAGGTAATTCCAAAAGCATCCTAAAGATGAGCACAACGCTCTAAGCAAAGTACGCCATAAACTATTGCAGGATGAAGAGTTTGCCAGAGAATTGGTGGGCTTAGGACACAGAGGGACTGGTGAAGTGCTGAAACTAGAAGAATTTCTGGCCCGTAAGCAGGCGGTCGAGGCGAACAGACAGGCCAAAAAGAATCAGTTGCTGTTAGCGTTTAAAATCAAAATATGGTTCTCCTTTTTTCAACTTTTTTTACTGTTTCAGGAGCATTAACAGGGTTGTTATTAGAGAGGAAAATCCTTTGCTTGCTGAGCTCTGTGACAGAGAGGAGGGTAACAGAAATGGAATTATGTCAGTAAGTGAGAACTCATACTAATGTATAGGCAGATTGATTTATAGATTTTGTCTTTTCTAAATAAGTTTATATTTCATAATTAATGTAATGCAACAATACACATAAGATGTATGAGCCTCAATCGTCGAATGGTTAAGGCTTTTGCCTTGGTGCAGCTCCATCAGGAATTCAATTCCTACTTGCTTGCAAGGGTTTCTGTAGCTACATTCACATTTTTAAACCATTTACTACCAGACAATAATCTTCATAAGAGACCAAAATAATCGCAATCAAGAGGTTTCTGGATACATCGATTATGCACACAGACTGAAAGTAGAGGATTTTGATATCTACTTCAGTGGAAAGAAGAAACTCATGCCGAAGCCTTCGGACCTCAGGTTTGGACTCAGTGACATTTATTGAAATAAGAACAGTCCATCTTATTTGGTCACACTGGTATCCAAGCCCGTGAAAGTCTACAATTATTTGAATGAAGTAACTTGTGCTAGTTCCATGAGGGTTTATATCATAAGTTATATATCTTCGAAACCAACTGATTTTGTCTGGCAGTTTCTTCAACTGGGAAACTCAGATGTCAACTTCAAATTCAACTCCCAACTATCAAGTCATCACAGACAATCCTACTGGTCTCCTCTTCAGGAACAAAAGAGACAGAAAGATCGTCAATGTGGATCCCAGAGTTAGTCTTATAGTCTTATCTTATTATCGATGAAATAACAAACGGTTGCTTAGATGCAGAGATGAATATAACATCATTTATGGGAACCACTTAACGTACACCAATTAATAGATTGCTCAATTATATGCAAATGAAATATACTTATATTCTAATAGGAATAGTCACTTGCACTTTTAAAAAGTAAAATCTGCTGATTTTGTTTTGAATAATTAAGTCACTAATTTGTTAGAGTTAATGAGATAAACAACTGCGGCTAGTCAATTAATCATACCGTCTATATTATTTAACCAGGCATTGACACCAGGCGAGAACTCGATCAGAGCAGACATCAAGGATCCGAACTATCTTCACGTGGTCGTATTCGACCACATCACAAAAAGAAAATCATGATTTTTTTTATCGACCTGCCTCATTCCTAGACTCCCAAACAGGGAGAAATAAAGAAAACTATTTCATTTTTGCAGTTCATTAAGTACATTCATTTTTATGGCGGCATTATCTTTGGCTATATTTGCTTTCAATTATTACACAAAAAAGCAACTTCAGATTCTGATTGCGTTGATGACAGCATGCCTTGACATTGCTTATTTTGGTGGCCACTTTGACTCAAGACAGTAATTAATTAATGTCATTCAAAACAAGCTTCTTTTGCAATGTAACAATTTGTTACATTTAATCATGTAAAAGATATGCAATCCCACTTGTCTTCAGTGCACATCATTGCACTACTAACTAACTAGAACAATTTTGTAGTGCACACCACCCCCAACAAAAAATCCCAAGACAGATGCATTTCACTCGTCACAGGGTTTGGGTACTAAAGGTATGACATAACAATCATTAAAAATGTCCCCAGCGTGGTTCATGCCTCCATGTATGATGGCAAAGGTCGTGAGTTCGGGATCTCTGGTTTCTGGAGAGGCAGAGTCTTTGTCATCACTGGTTTCAAATGAAGTGGATTGGATATTATCTGCGTTGTTGTTGCCTGAAGGTTTAAACAAATAAAATGGATAAGCATAATGGATTATGGTCAATTATCATAAATTAAAGTCTTGCTTAAAAATAATATGCAAATCTCACCCAGATAGCCAGTGAAGCAACATAAAGCAAAATCAAGAGCAGCCCGGGGCATGGTCAAGTCGTCTCTCTTTGTCCAGGTTCTCGTCTCTTCATGAACATTAACATCTCATCATCAGTATTAAATTTATTTAATTAAGGGTCAATTATTATAATCATGAGGAATTGGGATTGCATTATCATAATTACATAATTAATAGCACAATTCAAAACAATAAATAACTTCATGTCACAGAAATAGATTTTGAATAATTTTTTGACAAATGAAGAAACATTACAATGAAAATATGATGGACCAAAAAAATGAATAAAAATCTCAACAGGAATGGCTAATTCAAGATTTAAATTGTAATTAACTAATAACTGATTAATTTTCAAATAGTGGAATGTAATAGGATAGGTAAGTAAAAGTAACCAGGCCTACTGACCGATGTCAAGTTGGAACACCTCGTCTGATGTCGATTCTCCGAGCAATCCACCCAAGATGAATATGTGGTTGCTGTGGGCAATGCTCCATGAGATGTTCTTGGACTTGGTTTGTCACCCTATCGGTTGAATATTCAAATATAAGTTATATGAGATATTCATATCTATATAGTTATGAATAATTAATAATTTCCACAGCTTGAATTCCAGTTGAATTTGCATAATTGTTGACATTTTACATTGCATAATTATGATCTTGGTTGATATGGTAAAGGGAAGAATGACATTTATTTAAATGGCATGTATAACAATGTTGTCAATGACTGCAATTAAACATTAACATTTGTAAATGTAAATGTAAACATTTGTAAAATATGTAAACGTAAACATTTGAGAAATGAAATGATATTTTCAAACATGTAAACTGGGCAGGTCTCATAGGTGTAAATAAGCTCATAAAATAAAACTAATCTAATAAATATATTGACCATCATAGCCAGGATTTTAAAACCAGTCGAGGAAGGACGTCACAATTTTTTATGTGTACATAAATATTACAACAGTAAAGTATGGCAATGGTGGATTAGTGGCAGACAATTACTTTTGCAGTAAAGATGGAAAGACACATGGAAAGCAATGACACTTGTAATTTAGTCATCTTATGTTATGTAATAAATATTCATGTCATAAGCTTTCAAATGTTACTGGGTCTTAATTAAGATCGATAAATTATTTATGAATTATACGGATTTAGAAAAGTATCAAAAGTACACTGACATGGGTAGGGCACTTACCCCCTTGCCACTGAGGATGACTCAATTCAGCGTGGCATTCTTAATCAGGGGCATAAGAACCAACCCACCTTAACTTCCATACAGGTCCACGAACACGTGTCAAGGTCGAGCACATGAAGGTCATCAAAAATATCCATCTCATTCATGCCACCATGCAGGTAAATCTTGTTGTCCATGGCAACCATTACTTGACCGAGGCGTTTGGAAGGACGCACGCCATTGGTTGGAAGGGTCTGCCAGTGGTTGTTGGTGATATCATAGACATGCATCTGTAGGAAAATTAATAAATTAGTATTTCATTAAGGTTAGTATATTATAGTAATGGGGTTTTTTTTTTAGCACAAATAACATCATCCCATTGGTAATTAGACATTATGTATGTTTAAATATTATTGTATTGTAATGTTTAGGTGTTATTATTACTAACTTGTATCATAATCTAGGTTATTGATTCTAATTAAAATTCTCTTTGGCTATCAATATAAATATCATACTAATACAAATGTTGTTGATGTAACACTAACAGGTTCAATTATTTTGTAGGATTTAATCTCAATAAATTAATTATATTTAATATTAATTAATTATATGTTAAATCTAGTCTGAAATAAAATATTCTGGTTGTCCCAGGTAAAGTATTCAGGTGAAGCACCAAAGATTCAAAATGCACCAAAATGCTTTGTTTCATTAAAAGCCATAACCTAAAAAACCAACCTCATCATCATCAATGGCATGAGAACCCAAACCTCCCCCACCAAAGACAAAGAATTTGTCTCTGACACAAACCCCATTGTGATAGGTTCTGGGAGTGGGGAGTTCCCCAGATGGGGTGATGTTGGACCATTTGAATTCACCCATTTCAAGGCACTGAATGTCATTTTTGTTCCCATTCTCATCTGCACCTCCAAAAATGAAAATTTTGTTGGGGTGGACTTCAGAGATGAATGCTGAATGCTCATATCTTGAAGAAAAACAGAGACTATCTCAATTCAAAATGTTGTGAAAAATAACATAACATTTTACATAAAAAAAGTGTGTGTTTGGTTAATTAACGTCCATTTCAATACGTAAAGTTTACACGTGTATAGCTATAAAGCTAGTCAATTAGATCAGTTCATCACCTGGCACGAAAAGGACCAATCATGAGCATGCTCCATGAAAATGGATCAAGTTCAAGGACATGAACGTCATTAAGTGATTGGCTGGGATCTGCTCCACCCACAATGTAGAGGCCTCCTCCAAGACTTTGCAATGCAGTTTGATCTCCAGCATTAAGAGCAGGAACAAACAAACAACAGTGTCCAACTCTTGATGTTGGACCTTCTTTAGAGGTTGGTATCTCTGACCATTGAGATTGCTGTTTTGTTGCTTCAATCTTGTCTTCTGATATCAGAGTCGAACTGAATTCCTTTTCCATTGTTAAATTTTTAGATAATGACGCAAACTGATGACTTCTGAAAATTTCCACTTTTTGGCTTTGTTTTATTGGAACCGCTGTGCGATTTTTGGTTCAGATTACAACTATCGGTTGAACTCGTGAGAGAAATATCTGAATCAGTTTTCTTGGATAAGTAAGATGCCCTATTCTTGCCAAATGCCTTTGTGAGCAATGACGGTTGCTCCTGAAACAGTAGCAGCGAGAAATCCTTGTATCGCTTGTACACGAACGTCAGAGAGAGATATTCTTTGGTTGACATGCATGAAAAAACAAACATTCGCAGGAAGATGGCACATCATAAGAACATATTAAATTTGTTGAAAAAAAAATAATAATTTCTAGAAGACTGATTTTTGGATTATTCGCTGAACCGCACCAAGAAATTTCGAACCACCGCCTCTCTTATGCAACGCAACTGTTGTCAATAACATTGGTTTCCAAGCAGCAGTTAGATTTCAACTAAAATTAATTTATTATAAAGTTTTTTAAAATTTCGTTCTAAGTTTTTAATACATCCTCTAAGTTCCTTCTAATTTATATTAAAAGTATACAGCAGGTTGTTTTCGTAAACAAAATACTTATGCTGCAATAAATAAAACAAATAAATTTAAAAAGTATTGAGATAGTTGAAAGTATAAATCTCTAAAACAATTTTGAATCTTAAAGCTTCCGGATGGTTTGTTGATTCACATTGTTATTATTGACAAGTTTCAAATGGTGCCACCGGGGCGGTGTGGACTTTTAAATTAATTGCCAAAAATGCCTACATGTAAACTGTCAACGAAGATTTTGCCTGCAACATGCGCCTGGGGCGTACTGCTGATATGCACGGGACTGTTTTTTGCCTTCATGTACGTGTTGTCATTTTAAATTTCACTAAAACATGTCTGTTTTTCGTACTTTCGGCTTTACTAAAAAGCTGGATTTATTGCAGATGCCCGTTTTATGTATACGAATATACCGTCGGAATAGCAGTTTATCAAACAATATTGACTATATTTGTTATTTCGAACTTTGGATTTTCTACTTTCATGGATCCAGGAGTATATCCAAAGGGTTAGTAAAATGTAGGATTGCTTGATTTATTAGATATTTTCCATTAAGACAAAACAAATAAGCAATTACAAATCATGATGAAGATTTGCAAACCCAAACCTATTGTATCGACAAGTGATTATTGCAATGAAAGTTAATAATTTGAATTATCATAGCTTTAGCAACCTCCAAAATTATCACCTTGGTTCCATCTTACAGCCAGCAACGAACTAGTGAGAGACGGTGACATGCCAGTTCCACTGCACAAGACAGTGGAAATAAACAAGGTGACAGTGAGGATGAAATGGTGCACAACTTGCAAGTTCTACAGGCCCCCAAGGAGTTCTCACTGCAGCATGTGTGACTGTTGCATCGAGGTTGGCGACAGAATTTATTTATTAGATTATTGATTGAAGTTATCTTCGTTTGAAGTCATCGTGTTTTAATGTGTGTATCACTGTATATTTATTTGTATTTATGAAGTTTCAGCAGTAACACATTTCAATAAATATTTCACCATCCTGAAAGCATATCAATAGAATGAGATCTTTTCTTTTTGCTGAATTATCTTGTGATGCTATTACATTAATAACTCCTGTAATTGTCTAAGTGTCTTAATTGTCTTAATTTACTAAATATTTGCTTTAAAACTCATCCTTAATTAAACAACTTAGTGCTAATTGTTTACGATTGTGAAAATAAAGTGATTTATATAAATTCAAACAACAAATTTGCAAGTCGACATTCAATCCCGGAGAATGGCGGTAAATGAAAATACTTGGAAATGAAATTGCTGAAATTTTAGAAAAGGAGACTGAATTCCATATCCTCATTCATCTCGTTAGCATTTCTCATCACCACAAGTTAATTTTTAGTGAATCAGCAGTGATTCGAGATGCATTTTTAGCGATTTATTTTCATGTTTTAATTCAATTTATAACTACTAAAACTAATCTGGCATTAACAAGCGGATGCTCGTTTTATCGATGATCAGGTGTTCGACCACCACTGCCCGTGGGTGAACAATTGCGTCGGTCGGCGGAACTACAGGTTTTTCTTCCAGTTCTTGGTCTCCTTGTCCCTGCACATCATCAGCATCTTCACGCTCTGTCTCTTCTTTGTCCTCAAGAGCAACGAGGACATCAAAACGGCTCCGAAGATTATCTCGTATCCTTGGCATGACGATAATTACTTTAATAATATATTAAGCGTAATTATGTTGGAGTGGTAATTATATTCTTGTTTATTGTCATTATTATTGTAACAGTAATAATGAGTTATCAATAACCTATTAGCAAAGCTATTAGTTTGGTCTTTTTAAGCCCTTTGGTGTCCCAATTTCTGATTAAACACACTTTTAAAATGCAAAACCAGCTTTTAAGTTCCCGTTGGTGTGATTTGAATGACTTAAATGTTATAGTGTTTCTATCTTATAATTAGTAATTAAAAAATATTAATCCCTCTATTGCTCACATTAATGCCTTATTTGCATGATTGCCCACCAAAGAGGTTTATAAAGCAAAATTTATTTATATTTAGAAATTTGATGTTATCTTCATGAGGTCTTTGCTCACGATTAAGGTTCTGTTTGCATGGCCGAATGTTGTCATCTCGTGTCATTTGTTGTTTTGCATAACGTCACGAGTTTACGTCGGAGTCGAAACGACGTCAGCGTCACTCGGCAAATATTTAAACGCAAAAGCCAGAAAAACATCTTGCTCAAAAAATTTGCAGGTGTTAAGTGTTGACTTCTTAACTTCTGCCAATCAGTCTCGTTTTGATGGCAATTATTGGCATCCTCAGCATCCCCATAGTCGGTCTCACCTGCTTCCACGTCGTCCTAATCGGTCGGGGACGGACAACCAACGAACAGGTGAGTGAGTCGATTTGACAGGAAGATGGATAAATGTTGATTGTTGAATAAATTGTACTACCAGGTCACTGGCAAGATGAGAGGGACCAAGAATCCATTCGACATGGGGTGCATCAGGAATTGCTGCTACCTTTTCTGCGGACCAACTTGGCCCGGGTGAGTGGCTGTGATGGTGTCTACATTGTTATTGGTTTTAGAACATGCCTTAGTGCAGATATCAGTAATAAATAAAATGGTGATCTTGCTGTGGAAATGGATTTGCATTGACATTTATTATTATTATTATTATTATTATTCTTTTGATCTCATTTGCATAAATTAGAATTCAAAATTTCTTCGAGCAATCTCAAGATGTTTTTGGCTGCGATCTATTTTGAGGAGCATAAATTGCAATGGTATTACAGATATTCATTCAGATACAAGTGGCTTCTGAGAATCTCATTGCGCATAAATCATCCAACTTTCTCAGATTTCTTCTCTTTGACCTCATTGATGACAATAAAGTCATTTTGTCATCGCAATCATGACAACCATTTTAATATCAACATAATCATTGTTCATCAAATTCTCCAAGATTTCTTCAACACCTAGTTCCATGATAATTGCAATTAAATGACATTAAAATGACAATGTTCATAACAGCAACTACCATCTCCATCACATTCCTGTAATGAATCAGAGTTTCATGTAACCTCCTCCTTGTTATGTTGCATTTCATTTTTACGATGCCCGTCCATTATTGGCAGCCTGCTGAGGAATAACAGTTGGATGACAGGATCGAAGGCAGTTCTTCTCTCTGGGGCATCATACAATGCCTCAGACAGTGTGGTCAGGATTTACATGGAAACCAGCAACACGAGTTCACATAGGGGCAACAAGTCTGACTACAACAAGGTCTGTTTGTTATACCGAGGATCTTGATGATGATTGAGACGATGATGGTGATGATGGCATGATATAACTTGAATCTTATATTCCTGTTTGACTTTAAATTCTGTTTGAATTTGGATTCTCTCAATATTTGCATTTCACGTTTGCAAATTTGTGGGAGTCTGCTGATGGTATTTTCTAATGACAAGCTTCAAAACAAAGCTTTGAGTTTTAAGCCATCATTTGGCTTCAGTTGAAGGATTTGAGATGTGATTCACATTTTTAAGCAGTGATAATGGAGCAGTTTGTGATGTTGCTGCAGCAAGGTATTTGCACATGTTGTTGATTGTATTGATTAGTGGTCATCAATAATTGATATTAATTAATGCTGGCCAGATATTAATCATTCCTTCGAGATGTCCGTAGCTTTAATTACTCATCAATTTTTCTTTGTCGTTTTTTTAATGTCATTTTCTGATCATCAGAAAAATTCAGACTGATCATCCACCTTTCAATTAGATTGATCATCCACTTTTCAGTTAAATTGATCATCCATCCTTCATTTAGATTGATTATCCATCTTTCAATTTTTTCATCCAAATTGAATCAGAAAATTTAGAGATAGATAATTGCAGTGTAGGATGGATGTGTGGGTGGATGTGTGAAATGCTGGCTAAAAATAGAGTTGTGACCTCAATTTTTGAAAGCTATGTGGAAAACTATGCATATTTTAAGATGGGAGAATTTGGTAACGTGAATTAATTTAAGTAAACTGTAACTAATTTGGAATCAATAACCAGCACATGATTATAATATATTAAGAATTAAGCAGTCTTTATAATCAGCTCAATAAATGCTCAGGGTTCAACAGAAGTATTTTTTAAATTGGCTAATTAAAACGAGCCTGCTGATAATTGTTATTAAGATCACTAAAGTTAGTTTTTATTTTCTTGATGAATCAGCAGATGATGCAGATGAACAGCAGAGAAGCTCAGGAAGTCCTCCATTCCCAGAAACCGCTCCTGCACCATCACCAACCTACAGAATCCTTCGAGGCAAACAACCTCATTCATGCTCCTCAGGGCTACAACAGGGGTCAGCAGCAGCCCCACCAGAAGCCGTCGATGACTGCCCCAATATTTTCCTACCCGAACGGAGGATACCCGCTCATTCATTCACCCATAGGGACCAATTCTATGGCACCTGCTCCCTTGGCAGTGGTGGCTTCAGCCCAGCAGTCCCACCTTCTCTACACTCAACAACAACAACAGCAGCAGCAGCAGTTTCATCAGCAGCAACATATTCAACAATTTCAGCAACTGAATAGGAACCATCATCACCACCACCATCATCACCAGTACCCCTCAATGCCTGTCGAAACGAAGCATCACGGCCCCGATCGAGCCGGCAGAAACAAGAGTCCTGCCATGCCCTTGAGAGCCTCTTCTCGTCAGGCATCGGCCGCCTCTGTAGTTCCCTCAAATTTCCATAGGCCTGAAGGAGCCTGCCTCCTCTCGTGTGATGACAGGAAGTCATCGAAGCACCATCCGAACAGCATGCCGCATCAACAGAGGCAGAAACAGGCGGGCTACGAGCGCTCCCAACAGCAAGCTTACCACAGCAAAAGGAGCACGGTCGACAGGAAAGACTCCGACATTACCGAGTACAAGGTATGAAGCATCCGAAGGATTTCTGTCATCCATCCAACCTAAAGTCGCCGTCGTCGTTTGGTTCTCTGGGCTAGCGTCGTTGGGCTCGGAACGATTGTTTAGCCGATCAGTATTAATTCTATCGCAAGCCTCGACCAATATGTTGGAGTTTCTCCTCAACGTTTGTGACGTCGGTGGTATCGTGTGTGAGGGGGGAAGGAAAATGGCACATGGGTTGTTTCCTTGCTCCCTTCCTTTTTTTAATTTATTTGCTTTCGTGAAGTCAGTGATTGGATGATTATTTTCAAAGTTTTCATTCCAGAAAATACGACCAGTCGTGAGAATGCTCCTTGAATTGGTTTTCCTTTTATTTTCCCTCAGCTGTGGCTTCGGCCGCTTTACTTTACCATCGTTTGTGTGATTCGGTCATGAAACCCTCGAAAACGAAACTTCATAGGCTTCGGCATTACACAATCCCTCTCTGCAGTAAGGTCGACCATGGTTTTTAGAAATTTGAGTGGCACTTTGTTTTGAAAGCCATTGTTAAACCGTTGTTAATTCCTTACATGGTGTGCTACCATCTTTTGATCTCAAGTCTGCCTTGGTACTCAGTTGGCCATCCTAATCTGTCTGGTGTTTGTTTTACTGTGATCATCATCATAATGCATGTTTGCTTTGGAGGGATCTTGTTACAATCCACTGCCCTCAAGACACGCGACTGGTGGAATACAACCGAGTATTTATTCGAAGGTCCGAATTATTAATCCACTTTGAGTTTTTTCGTTCTTTGAAAGGAACAGTTTTTTGAGCAGTTGAGCAGTTTTTATTAAATTGGAGGTCTGATCACATTGATTCGAACATCGTGAAATTGATACTTATAAACATTTACTTTATTGAAAGAGGCCAATCATGAATTTAAGCATTTGCATATTTATGTAATCGTGTAGCATCTGTCAGCCCTGCATCGAGGGGCACATGATTTCTTTTCCAGTTTCAATATTTTCCATTTTTCCTTCTGACCTGTCAAGTGGCGACCATGTAAATTGTTCATGTAAATTTCATTTCTTTTAAATTTTGGATGTGGAAATCTATTTTAAGATAATTGTGGTGCAGTCTTCAAACAGTAGTCCATGCAAAATGTGCAGTCTTGTTACTAACTCCACAAGTGTTGCAATGGAATGTGACAGGTTCATGACAATCAATAATGTTGAGATGATGAAAGCTAACATTCATTGTTTGATTCGCCTGCCTGCTAACTTATAAGCGCTTGTTTTCAGTGTTTTTAACCCATTTATACTTGATAGGTAACTGTTGATCATGTAACGCTTTTATAACGTGTCTTTTGGACGTGTTTATGCTCTTTTTGTTAAGAGTTATGCTGATAGAAATGGAATCTTTTTTCGAAATACATGATTGAGATGTTTTCCAGTTATTTTTGTGCGTTGCGAGAGTGTAATTTGCGATTCCTGGAACGCGCTGTTCAGCCTTTAATAATTTGATTTACATAGAATTCGAGATGCGCACTTTTCCTGTGGTAAAAAATAAATGTAAAAGTAGAGGTACGCTTTTATTTCTTATGAACACTTACAGATGAGAAATACGAACATTCCCTGAAGTCCTGAGTCTATGGTTTACGTCTATCGCTCAGAAGTGCGTAGATCGCCTTAAAATAGCAGAATGTTGTATGAGCATGAGTAGCGCCTCATCCGGACATCTATAAGACAAAGTTTAAATGTTTTAGGCTCATCTCTTCTCCGGTTTCCGCTAAAGTTGGCAATTGAGAAGAAACTCATTGGAAGCTCAGAGGACTACGTAAAAGGACATTTTACTTATAAGTTAGGAATCACTCTGAGACGGAATGTCGTACAGATATCTATCGATATTAACCCTTTTTGCATGTCTGAGTGTGCAGTCGGTGGCTCCAGCCAAAGTCGAAGTTAAGACTACGTCGGCCAGCAGAAATTACAAGCAATCAAATGTCGATTCAATTAGGTCTGATATTTCCTCATTAATTTACATTGTTATCTTACTGGGAATTCTTTATAGCTTTTAGGAATAGGTAATGCAACTTTGCTTGTAGTTATGGGCTTGGATGTCAATGTAGATTGCAGTCTCTGCTTTTTGCATTGTTTTGGAGTGCATTAGTTATTAAATAAATAATATTATATAAGTCAACAAAGGTTAATTAAAGGGCTCAAGAGTTTTTCAAAATGAACATCCTCGTTCAACTCTACCATCGGATAAAGAACCACTCGAACCAGTCTTTTTACAACCTGACCGAGAATGAAAAGCAAGCTATCGGCAGGAGAACATCTGCTTGCCTGGCTTCTCTAGACAAGAAATCTGACAAGAGGAACTTGCGTGACAGAAACAAAAGCCAAGACAGCAACCGGTGCATCATTGCACCACCTCTGTGTGAGTGATTTTGTTATATTTCTGGTTTTTGATGCTTACTTAATTGATAAATCTAATGGGCTGGACCATGACCTGATACAATATGAAACACAAATGATAGCTTAGCAGGTTAGCTGGGGGATGAATAAGATGAAAATGCCTTGTTTTGTTAACTTGGATTTTTGATACATTGGAAACGTTATGGATAGGTTGCAAGTGAACACATTCTTTATTTTAAATTGTCCTTTATTTTAAATAAAACAAAAAATGTGAACTGAAAACTGTTGAAATGGACATTTGAAGATTTTTTTTACAAAAAAGTTTATTTCTGTATTTATCCAATCTTTTGGGTGCTGCATGTATCCAAACAAGATGCAAAGGCAGTTTTTAATCGATCCACCAATTATATAGTGCACCTACTTGAGGGCGCTCCCTGGCGGTTCAAGCTGGGTTGCGAACACGACACATTATGACTTTTGCTATAATCACGCCTGCATGCCCACTGTTGTTGCTTACTGCAGACTAGTTATTGTTTTACAACATTGTTGATGATTTGTTATCCAACACTTGCTTCCTTTGCTCGTTGATGCCTCGTTCTCTATTGTTGAAATGTCCTAGATTTTTTAGTTTTGTCTGCTAATTAAACATTTAAAATTAATTATGAAGAAATTCCTTCTGAGCTGACAATTCCACTTGGCCATCTGTTTCATGGTGGCATGAAATTGATAATTTGGTTAGGTTGAATTGATAATAGAATCTTCTGACTTTTGTGCAATAATGGGCATGACATCCCAACTTATTTTTTTTTTACGAATTTAGAGTTTACCTTAAAATTCCTAATTCTTAATTTAAAAACAAATTTTTCCTCATATGGTTTGTGTCAGTGTCTTGGTTCAATTTATGCTCATGGATAAACTTCTAATAACAACATTTATAATCAATTCTGTGAGAATTCAACCTCTTTACAACCTTTTCAAAGTTTACAATTTTCTCAAGTCTTACATTCCTAGATATAATGAAGCCATGGTAATAAAAGCACCTCTATCGCTCATTGTGAGCCTCACTGAATCTTCATTTAATTATCAATTTTAGGAATGCCTGCTATGTCACATTATTCGACATTTTCATCCATTCGTTGCAGGTCCAAATTTGCTGTCTGCGGACATGAAGGATCAGTCACTTGCCGACGTTTCGTTCCTGTTCGAGGCAAGCAACTTCTACGAGAAGAGGAGGGACATGGAGTCGCTGAAGGTCGTCTCCATGAATCTCAACCTGAAACTTCACAAAAAAGGAGTCAAGAGTTGGTTGAAATGGCTGTTGCCATTGTTATGTGCTTGACGTTATTGTTTTATGGATCGCACATGTGTGAATGTTCGCTAGTGAATCATTGCTTTGTTACGTCCCAGAAAACGTTTCAGTTTGGAAAGGAACATGTATGATTCTTTCATTATTTCAAAAGGAAATAATTGTGAAATATGATCATCATCAGTCATAATGATGTATTATTGTTATTATGTTGTATTATGTTAATATTGTTGTTATTATGTCATAATAATGATGTTGTTGTCATTACGACTAACAGAAGCTCTGTTATTATGTTTTTTGTTGCATCATTAACCTGACGTATAATTGTTAATAATGAAAATGTTGTTGATGTTGCAATGTTAAGAACCCAAACAGAGCTTTACTATTGTAATAATAATAATAATAATAATAATTACTGTAATTATAATATTTTCTCATTTTTTAAAATTATAATAATGAAGAATTAATATTATTATTGTAATATTGTTTTTTCTTTGAAACTATATATTTTCTTGACCATTAAATTGAAAAATTTATATGTATATAAAACTCACTCCAAATATTTAAATGTCCCTCATCATAGCTCAAGATGACCTTCAGACAGAAATTATTATTATTAGTAGTAGTATTAATTATTATATTATCATTATTATAATATAATCATTAATATTAATATTAATTAACATTAATAATAATATAATATAATATATTTATATAATATAATATAATTATTAATATAATGTAATAATATAATATAATAAGGATTATATTATAATAATGATGATGATTATTTTTATTATTCTGTTGCCATCTTGCTCTGCATTGCGTCATTGTGTAATTGTTGCTGTTCATCACAAAAAATAAAAACCATTAAGTTTTTTCCCCATTTTATGATCAACAGATTCCAGTTGGCTCCAAAATATTTGTCTGCTCATATAATAATTATTATCACATTATTGCATGAAGTGATCATCATTTAGTCAAACTTAACTAGTAAACAAACTTTAAGTTTACTTTGCTATTGTGTATATTTTGCTTATAGTTTCAAAAAGATCAAATATCTACTTGAAAATCTATGGGATCACCAACAAGCAATCAGGTTGTTATACAAACTTGTATGTTTAGTAATTAACCAGCTAATTTGATTTCTGATAATTTGTATTATTACCTTAAACTTGTGTCATGAAATACCCAGATATTTTAGCCATGAAATTCAAGAATCGTAGCATAATTCATATAATTTCTTCATGAAACTCACAAGATTGTCAAGATCGTAACGTAATGTTCAGACAGCAGCAGTACCTACCTCCTCAAGAGTGTGAAGGTCGTCCCGGGCAAGAGACGCTGGATCAAAGTTCAGCTCGGCAAGGAGTTCTCCAAGTTTCAACGCGACAGTAGATCAAAAAGAGAGCCTTCCCGTCTGAAGCCATGGGGTATAACTCTGTTATTGGAGAATGACAAAGGACGCTATTTCCAGCCAGAGTATCTCTTCATCAAGCACAGATGCACAAACATCCAGAATGGTTTGGTTATTCCTCTCCAGCCTCATGCAAATCATGACAATGATTTATAAATAACTCCTTATAATAACTTAATTTTGCTGCATTTACTTATTGTTCTTAATATAGCCAAACTCCATTTAATCCATGAAATCCATTTACAGTCAACTCCTCCTTCTCCATGCCACACTTGATGGTGTCTCAGATGACCAAGTTGAAAAAAGGGCCGATCCTCATCGGCGTCAGCTATGGGACGCCGAGCAACTTGAAAGTCTGATCGGATGGCAGCCGTCGGTCGATGCATCAAGTTCCGTTCATTACTTTGCTGACTTGCTATGTCAAGATAGTGGGCATTCTCGAAAAAAACCATCAATAATAGTTTTAAGAACGTTTGTGATGTACTCTCTTTTAACTCCTTAGCTGAACAATCTTACTTAAGTTTCTTATGTAGCCAGCGACTGGACTCGTTCTCTACCGTGTTGGGGGCTAGCATGCAGTGATGACCAGGAACATCACTGTTGCGAGTTGTAGCTAATTTGGTCGAATCTTGTTCTGAGAATAAGAGGTCAACATTTTTTTCCTAATCCCACCCAAGTTATGACAATCTGCGTTCCTCCGACAAGTGTCAATGCACGACCGATCGCCTTTTTACGTGAGCGTTTGTCAAGTAGTCACTTGTTATTGACATGTACTCGTAAACATTTTGCTCGTTTGTTACATTTAAAAATTTGTCTTTCCGTCCGTTTCAATTGTTCTCCCCTCCGCCTGCACAGCTGGGACTGTAAATGTTCGTTGGTGCTTGCTCTTCTGCGTTTCTTTGTTCGTTCGTATTTTTTTTTGCTTCTCATTTGATCACTTGACATGGAGAGTATTAAAGGGCTGATAATTTTTAAGGAATAAAAATTGTTAACCGGCTACTGCGAGTCTAAAAACGATAAAAATAAATAGGGATTGTCAGAAATTGAGAAACTCAGACAACAGCAGACAGAAACTGGAAATTAAGTCTGACAAAAATCACACAACAAAAATGAAATGAAGAGGGAAAATATGGGAATGTCATCGCGTTCAGTCTTATGTACAGTCTCGGATGTGCCGCAGGCGTCTGTGAAATTGCGCGAAATGTTGACGTCGACCATCAGCGATCCATTCTAAGGCCGGGGAGCGTACTCGAACTTGGAGCGTTCGAAGAATCCTGAATAAACAGAAAAGTGTAAATTTAAGTTTAAATGATAAATAATGCTTTCACAACCTCATTTCTAGCACTTTGTAATTATCCATGTTAAAGATCCATAAAATGTCCATAATTATCAAATTTAGTGCTCGAATACAAATAAATAATCCACTCACAAAGTTTAATGACTGCATTGATGGGAAGTCCCTGACAAGATTTATGGGTACCATCTGACTGTGTACGGTCTTCCCCGCTCTACCTTTGACAGGCCTTGGTGTCAAGAATGTGCCATCCACCTGATTCTTTATCTGTCATAATAAATAATAAAATTGTTGATAATAATGATACAAATATTGTGAAAATGAATCTAGTTAAAACTGGATGAAGATAAATCCGATAAAATACAAAACACGAAATGAACGCGCTAAAGTAAACCTGTCGGCTATGGGCATGTTCTAGATTATCAATGGATGTAATGCTCTGTTAAAGAAAATTTTTGATTGGTTGCTAAAAGATTATCTTTGGCCAATGCTCGATCAATAAGCTCATTGATCAACCACACCCACAAGACACTCACAGCCAATGTTTCTCTTCGTCTCTGCATGGACGGAGTGCCGATGCTCATTTTATCAACGATTTCTGAATACTTTTCATTTTCATTCTGAAAAACACAAATTGTAACATTCATATTTAAGTAATTAAGCAATAAAACAAAGAGTCATTGCTAACTTCTAATTGCTAAGTTCACAAACTAATTTATTAAGTTTATTAAGAACTAAGCAGATTCAAAACAGTATGTTTGATCAAAATAGAAATACACCCGGCTCCAACCGATGAAGAAATGAAGAACCCACCGTGCAAGGGGCAAGGGGAGTTTTCTTTGAGCTGGAGGATGGGGTTTGGACATTGGCAGTGCTGCCCTCCCTCTTCATCGGGCTGACCATGTGGGCAAAGCTGGATATCGTTCTTTTCAGTCCGATCGGAGTTCTGTTTATGGAGAAGACCCGACCCACCTTCTTGCCAAATCTAGAATAAAAGTATTTAATAAAGTATGAAGCAAGTGAGTCATTCATGTGTACTTTGAAGTTAATGAGTTAGTAATTTGATTGATATGCGAATACAAAATAGCCAATGTAATCAATTATACTTGGATGCGGCCTTGGAAATGGTATTCTTGCCATTCAGACTGGAAATGTCGAGGTTGAGTTCGTGGGATTCGACAGCTGCTAGAAGGGTTTCCTGTCAGAAGATGATGGTTAATTATGGTGACTAAATTAAATCATTTTATAATCAGTTATACTAATTTACAATACAACAATACCTTAAAAAAACAATTTTAGCACCAATTTGACTATTCTAAAACTCAAGGAGCACAAAACATCTCAAATCATGAGCAAAGATTGTCCAAAGAAGGCAGGCATCTTGAACTCACATGATCAGTCCTGCACAGATTGCAACATATGACCTTGCTGAGGAAGGTCAGAAGATCTTCTTTCTCATCTTGGTTGGCCGAATTGCTGAAGTTTTGGTTGCCGGAGGTTACGGCAAATGCGTACAATTCTTCGCTTTCCTTGTCCGGCATTTTGACAACCAGTGCAAACACCATGTAAGGATCTGTTTGTACGTAAACATTAATAAACCTAGCCATTACTACTAGCAGCCCAAGGTTGGACAAAGAATAAGAACAACAAGATGCATTCACATCACATCCAGAAAGCACTCAACTCACCATTGACGTCACATATCTCAACGATTCTCTTGATATATGAGAACTGAAGATAGGCAAGGTGCTTGTACAATTTCTTGGTTCTGCTTACATTGCTATTGATAGACAAAGTTGATGCCCTATGGGAGGGAACATGTCTTGCTCTCTTCTTGCAAATCTGTCATGGTTCAATGATTACAAGGCATTAGTTGGTTGATCAGTCTAGCATGACCTCTACCAAGCTTGGCATCAGAAAGTAGAGAAAGCACTGGTACTTATAGAATACCCATTGCTACTGGCTTGTCATATCACATTGTTTGCTTTAATAAGCTGCAGCACGAACACTATTTAACTCACTAGAGTTACATTCACCATTAACAAAGCAGAAACAAAAGCTATTAATAATAATATCAATTTACAACCAAAAAAAACTCTGTATGGAAAACAACCTCGATGCTGTCGGAAAAGATGAACATGGTCACCGGGCTTCCCTTGCTGCAATGGTTGCCGGAGACATCGATGGCATCGATTTGTGTGAACAACATCCGATGAGCTGACAAGAGGTACGCCTGGCAGGAAAATATACAATTTATCACTGTACAATTTATCAACGTCCCTCTAAGGCAAAGTCGAAAACAACTCAAGGGATTTTTATTGCATTGAGGTACATAAAGCACTCGAAAGATCAGCTCAAAACGAGCAAATACAAAGAATATAAACATAACATGATCGGATAAATATCCTCGAAGCAAGAAACAGGCGACCGAATGACAAACAAGTGCAAAATACATTTAAAGATGGCATCATGACTCACAGGGCATCTATCAATCTCATTGAGCAGGTCGAACATGGCCTGCATGCTCTCTGTCTTTCTCTTGTCTTCGTTTATGTGCCTATTGAAAAGTCCATCACCATTAATTAACTATTAAAAAAATTAATTCACTACCTTCAGAATCATGTAAAAATAATCTAATAATAATAATAATAACAATAATAATAATAATAATAACAATAATAATAATAACGAATAGTGTAACTAAGGTTATCTAACTGTAGCACATCAGTATGTGATAAACATTTAGCTTCTACCATTAACTAAAGTGAGTAAGAGAAGAAGCAGTAGTAACTCAGGAAGCACAAAAAAAGCCTGATACTGACGTCATGACATTTTCCAGACAGATGATGGCCTTCTTGAGGAGGGCATGATCTATGTCAGATTCATCGGTTCTCTTCAGGATGCCTGATAGATGACGTTAACATTTATAACCGTGACATTTGACATTTATAAATGTCAGTGCAGTGCAATTAGCAGTGCATGTAACATGTTCCCACAGTAAGACAGGACTAACTTTTCAGAAGAAGTTCAACACTGGGAAGTCTCTGAACTGGTCTGATGATGAGCTCAGTCAGGGTCTGCCTGCCACACTCTGCCCTCGATTGGCATACCTTTTAGGTCAAAAGTCAAGCTATTAGGACCAGCTTGCAGCATAATAATTAAGCTACTGAAATTACTGTTTGCAATACATATAATTTGTAGTAGACCATAATAACAACAATACTTTATCAGCACTGGTTAAACCGTTGAACAACCCAATGAGAAGCAACAAGCACCTAATATCGCCATGATTAGCATGGTTGGCAACACCAGGTCCCCTTACCTTGAGGAAGGCATGAAATCTTGGCTTGTTCCTCTCGCACTGCTCAATGAGTTCCTTGGTTGCTTCGAAGTAGTTGATGAAGTTCGGGTAGAGGCGGAACAAATCGTCTGCCTGTTTACCAGCAACCAATCGTTAATATGCGATGGTCGCAGTAAGTGGGGCCACAAAGAATCTAATTATGGCTCAATAGTAATGATCTCTACCAAAACATGATGCAGTGATAATATTGAATGTCATCTTCGATACTTTTAAAAGTCAATGTCTGTTCTGGTGTCGGCACAAATGAGGCATTTCAATCATCATCATCATCATCATCATCATAATCGACTTACATGTTGAAGAATGACATCCCCTATGGAATGACTCTCCTCCCAGTTTGAAATGATATGGAAGAGTTTATCCCTAATCATGACATGGAGGTTGTGGATGGGTGGGATGCCCCCGAAGATTCCCTTCACCTCCTGACTGCCGAGCAAGGCTCCGCCCGGCTGATTGGGGTTCTCGATGCCTTCCTTGAAGACCTAAAGTAAAACACCACACAAAAAGTTAATATTAAAAGTTAATTCATCATCAAATGTCCAGTTCGCTCGACATGGACCGAATAGTGCTGTGCGATGCAGAACGATAAGCTTATTTGACTTACTCAACATCATTTCTATTTTTAAGGAACATACAATTACAACAAACACAGACGTTAGTGACCTGAGCACTTTATAACTTTCACAAAATTTCTGCTTCAACATAATACAATAATTATCACAATTACTGCAGCTAAAAGTGTTCTTGCTATACTTCACCTTGAGGATTATTTCAAGGATTCCGACGTAATTCTTCTCTGTCTGATACAGTTCCATTATCGTCTGCTGACGTGCAGTCAACTTCACTTCCTTGAGACTGGTGGAAGAAATAGCGGACGAAGAAGGAGGAGGCACACTGCATGTGGGCTCGAAGGGCACGTCATCTGCGATGCGATAACAAAATGATAAATATTCGTTAATTAACTAATTAATAATAAATCAATTCTGTTCATCTCAATTGATTGTCGTTATTATTATTATTATTATTATTATTATTATTATTATTACTAGTGTAAATGTTGTCAAACAAACAAAAGCTCGAGCAAAAGACCCCGACTGACCGATCGTAGGAAGGGACGTCTCAGCCAATATGTCATTGAAGGAATTATTTCTGGACCCGATGCCAAATGATGTTCTCTTGCTTGCTGGCATTTCAGGTTCACCCTCAGAGGCCAGATGTGCCAAATTTTCCCTCAGTCTCTTGCGCTTGTTGTTGGGTCTGTTCGAGCCATTGGACAGGGGCGTACTCGGTGTCTTCCTTCCTCCTTGTGAGCCCGGGGTGATGTCGGAGTCATCGTAGAGGTATAGGCTTTCTGTGGCACATGCCTCCATTTGGATGCAAGCCCAGAACCACTAACAGAACATTGAAGTTACGTTTAATTATATTGTCAGTTGATGGACTGACATGATAACGATTATTTATAAATGTTATCGACGTCAGTGATGAAGCCAAAAATTTGCATCACCTCGGCTTTAACAATGTTGATGCTGGAATCGGCACCGAAAGGAAGGGATCTGACCGTCCTCTCGTTCACAATCAGGTGAGTTGCATCGGGGGATCCGAGCTCAACAACTGACCCACCTGAATAGAATTATTGCTAATGCTAATTACATTTAAAATGACCCTCCAACTTAGGCACTGAAGACCAGTGAGAATAGCCACACTGAGCATAATTTTCACCGACCATTTTCAGCAGCAACTTCTTCCATATGCCTGAGGTCCTCCTTTGAGAATCCATAAAAACTCAGCACAGAGGAGGCAAATGGGCTCAGCCTGTATGCATTCTGCTGCAGAAAAAGTTCAGATGCAAATATCGAACATTGGATTTGTCAGAGTTTCTGTATTTAAGTAGACACAAAACCCACTACAGGAATTTGAGCAAATCATGCATAAAGCACTCTGCCCCTTTGGAACTGCTTGTGGTGGTACAAGAGAGGTTGTAAAAAGTTGTGAATGCTTATGCTTGCCAGAAGCAGGAATGCAACCCTCTGAAGTCATTTGCATATTAATGCAGAATGCTTCGATGATTAGATGATAAATGCTATACAAAGCTTATCAGATGATTAAAAAAAATCAAACAGAGGATTTATTTAATAAAGAAATTTTTCACATAACCAACGAGCAATAAGAGGTCAGCAAACATTATTATAATAACAAATGCACTTACTTACATATATTACATTGTAATATACACTAACAAAATGCAAATCTTCAGGATTGAAAAAGGGCTCTTCCTTCATCTCCCAGCATCTCAGGATCCAGTTGGCTGACATTATCGGGAGTCCTTTGCTCACAGCCAACTGAAAAATTAGAGGCACAATGAAATGAAGAAGATCATTTCTATTGTTATCATCATGAAGTCATATTGTGAGAATAACATGTTGGACATGTATGAGACACACAAGTCATTAGAATGTCAGCCCTCACTTTGTATTTCTCGCCTTTGGTTCCCATGGAAACAAGATGAGTGATGCCAGCAATAAGGTCCCTTCTGACAGTCCCCCCCATCTGGTGCACCATGGCTGCCAGAGTATCCTGGGTTAGATTAAAGCGTGTAAGGTCATAATTAATGAACCAATGAAAGGATAGATTTATATGTTATAAAAGAACTTATTGATAGTACAAATCAAAATTGAATAAAAAATTATAATAAAACAAATAACAATTCAAAAAACTAATAATATAAAATAATAATAATAAAATACTTATTTCCATTTATTTCCTTACAAAAACTTGGCTGACATTGGTCAAATAAATAAAATAAAAGCATCCCACGTAAAATGCAAATCACCGAACATCTTAGCCAAAAATGGCAATCTAATACGTTACAACAACAACTGCATTGATTAAAGATTAATCATTTAGTATTTAATCGGCCAATCAGAAAGCAAACCAGGTCGTCTTTGTGCTTGAATCCATTGAAGGAAATGACGACGGACTCCATGGAGAAGGCGAAGATCGGTCGGACGTTCCTCGGGATGAACTGAGGAATTGATCGGGGAGGAATTAAGTGAGGAGGGATCAATTGAGGAGGGTTGAGTTTCATGAGATGTTATTTTAAGGACACGTTTTAAAGATGATGAAGAGATTAAGTTTTTCTTTAAGTGATTTCATTAAGGGTGGACATTAATTGCTTATAATTTGAGTGAAGACATTGTTAGACGTTGCCCTGCTTTATTTATTAAAAAATTGTTAAAGTACAAGCGCTTAGGAGTCTTAAATAATCTTCCTCCTAATTATGAATAATTTACAAAAACATTGTTTCATAATTTTATTTCACTAAGTTTTACTTTTAAATAATTTTACTGATAAAATTTTACTTGTACATTGTATATAACGATTTATACAAGTTCTACAATCACCAATGAATCGCCAGCAAACAAAGATTTCAAACCGATGCAAGAAATCAACCTTTCTGGAGGCACACTTAATGATGGCCGAAGGTCCAAAGATCTTCCTCTTGTGTCTGGCGAGCGTGGAAAAGATGGATCCGCTGAAGTTGTCGACGATGTAAGCCGTATTGCTTTGGAGCATGCTGTCGTCTATGCCCGTGTCAGAAAATGTGAAAGGTATCTCCAAGTCCTTGGAATGATGAAGAAATGAATTTGGTTAATTAAAATAAAAGCATTTATTATACAAATTAAAATTATTAATTAACGAGTGACTTGTAGGGGTTTGAATTATAGGACCACCAATCTGTGAATTATTAAATGATAATTGCCCAATTAATATTGTTGAACTGATTAAAATGTATCAATGAATGCATCATTACGACACTTGGAGCAGGAGTATTTATTGATAGTTACACTTAAGAAGTGCCAAATTTTTGTTCTTCTGATGAAGAGATCTTTTTGAAATCAGTAGTTGTCGTATATCAGTACGCAAGCACATCATACTGCCAGTTACTTGTATGCATACTGCTTTTTATTGCATTACTTAATTTAACAGAATTTCAGACCTTTCACTGCCAAGCATGGAAAAATAAGCTAAATTTTGAGGTAAGTCGATCAACCATTACCAAATGTCATTGGAGAAGTGGTTCCCAGAAGTTCTGAAGAGGCCAGCTTGCTAACAAAATATGCAAGCATTACGCTAGTGTTCAATAATTGAAAGATGCTTCAAGAGAAGCCTTGGATTAGTTGTGTAAAAGAAGTTTAAAACTTGTCCTGAATTCAACAAATAATAGGAGCTAGTTATTAAGAAAGGCAATAAAACACATAATTGGCTTTGATGAAAATTATGATTTGAAGATTTGATTTTAATAAACATGAAAATTTAGTGTTTTTGGATGATCAACACACTTTTAGAGTATTTCTGTTTTGTTTTTCTTTTGTGAAATTCACCTGAGTTCAATAAATTCGATAAATCTGTGAATCTAATCTACTCCAATACATCGTGTGACAAATTCGTCCACATGACTTAAGAAGTTATCATCATAAAATGTAACTGTGCATATTTATGAAACGGTCATTTCAAAACCCTTGGCTGACGGACTTTGGCAGTTGACTTAGAGCGATTGCATAATAATAATCAGATAGATCTTGCATAAAAGATTAGTTTGGTTAATTTGCATAAGTGTCCAGGAGATGAAAGGTAGTACCATTGGTCACAGTACTTTCGAAAGGTATTCAAATTAGGCTCAAATTGCTAACAAATCCCTTGGGAATGACAATGCCCCGGGACATGTTTGAAGTTTATCTCCACTGGTGCTATGATGGTTTGACCACAAACAATTTGTTACTTCTTTAAATCATTCAAAACCAACCTCTAATGCCTTGTGAAGATCTTTGGCATCTCTCAGTTTCTGACCGACCAGTACAAACTGCGCCACTGCAATTAACCAGAAGTCATAACAATTAGAGTAACGGTTTTAGAGATTCAAAGACAAAAAGAATTAATAAAAACATTGCCTTAATTTAATCACAAGATTTTAATATATAACATAAAATTTTATAAGTATAAATGAAAGTTAATAAGTTTAAATTTAATAAATTTGCAGTAAATCATTTATATCACGTAATAACTAAGCATGACTATAGAGCTAATTGTTTAATTAAAACATTTAATAATTACTCAAAACAAACAAGAACAAATAATCACCCTCTTCTCCACAATCAGACATTACAGTTAAAGATGATGTATCCCCATAATCCATGTTGCTGGAAAATGTAATCAACAACAATTATCATCACTGAGAATGAGGAATAAAGTTGTTTTTATAATGTTCTTTTCAGTCTTGCAAAAAAAACAAATCTCACATACTCTCTGTGAGTTGCTACCATTTTTTTTAATGTAAACATAATCCATATTCATAAAAATTACAATAATATATTATGCTAATCACGTTACGATGTTTAAGTCTGTAGTAATGTGGTAATTAGGTACATTTTGGTTAATTACTATAGTAATCAAAACACAGACATGCCATCAACCATATACTTACATCAACGTTCGTGATAGTAGGTCAATATAAATAAAATTAGATGTCAACGGAATTGGGCTTGACGTAAAATGGTGATTGTTATGTAATCGGGACACAAAGATTGAAATACATAAATTATCAAATCATGCAATATGCCACTTATTTCTTAAATTGCAGTTAAATCCCAAAAAGAAATCGAATCGCTCACTCGAAGACATTCAAATTAGTTGTTAATTCGATGGCTTATTAAACATCTATCAGAAGCGATTTGTAATTATTAAGGAAAAGGTTTAAAAAGTGATTTATTATTCGTTAGAAAACAAGAACAAAGGATACTATTACGAAAACTTACGATAAACTCGAATCTTGCGCCATTTTCAAAATAAACAAGTGGTAGAAAGCGCAATAACTGACAAAACTAATTGAGCATTGATTAAGTTGATAACAATGCAAGTGAAAGTAATGTCACTGCAAGAAGTATTTTTTAATTTTAATGTTTTGGTAGCATTTTTATTTTAATTTTTACGCATATTACAATCTCTAAAATTGGGATTGCTTTGGTTTTGCATAAATTAAAATTTTATAAGAAATTGATTAGGCCAGAAATAGCGATGAACCACCTGTAAAGATTTGTAAATTTTAATTTGTAGTTAAATTTAAATTGTTCTTTAATTAATAACACTGGTAAAGAGCCAAAATACTTGGGAAATTAAAATATAGATATTTTCTAAAATTGGGTAACTGATTACGGGCCGTCCATAAATCATGTCAACAAAATAAAGGGGGTTTGAAAAAAATTGACAATTCTTGACAAGGGGGGTCCAAAATTGCCCTAAATTTGTTGACATAATTAATGGACATACCCTTACGAAAATGAAACGCAGTATAGTATTGCATCATGCACGACATGATATAAATAACATTATTTTATTTCCATAAATCACAGTGTTGTTCTTTCTTTATTAGTG
Organism: Hirudo medicinalis; assembly: GCA_011800805.1. Taxonomy (NCBI): domain Eukaryota; kingdom Metazoa; phylum Annelida; class Clitellata; order Hirudinida; family Hirudinidae; genus Hirudo; species Hirudo medicinalis. Next base: position 87,857 of record MPNW01000185.1, on the reverse strand, counting down.
TTTGATTTTAAAAAAAAAAGTGAATAGAGATGCCTCGTACTTGTATAAACAGCGTTGACAACTTTTGCTAAGTTTATGGTGAAGTGATTTTTTTTTAATCGCAAAAGCGTCATGTAATTGTAATGGACAAAAAAGCCTATCAGTTTTATTTTGGTTGCGAAATTAGAGATCAGGACAAGGAATGGACTCCACATATATGCTGCAACACTTGTTCAACAAATCGCCATTGCTAAACAAAAAAGAAAATCTATACCCTTTGCAGTGCCAATGACTTGGAGAGAGCCAACAGATCATATCAACAATTGCTATTTCTGCACGGTGCCTCCAAGTAGGAAAGGTGTGTCAAAGAAAAAAATGGACCACACATTATCCATGCGTTGCATCAGCTCTAAGCCCAGTATCTCATGGAGGAGGACTGCCCATTCCTGATGCACCAGAATCATTAAATGTAACAAAGAGGATGCTGCTTATGATTCTGAATAATCAATATCACAAGACCCTAATTCCCCCCTCTTCTGAACCACACCTTTTAACGCAAGGTGAACTAAACGACCTTGTAAGGGATTTGGAACTACCCAAGAATAAAGCAGAGTTGTCGGGCTCTAAACTACCTTCAGTAGAATCTCCTTGCAAGTGATGTTAGGGTTCCCATGCTCTAAGATTATCTTATAGGAATATGAATTACAAATAATCAGTGTCAGTGTTTCATTCAGATAAAACAACGAATTGACCTTTGCTTTTCTAGGCAGTGATGTAACCTCAAATCGCGCAAAGTACTATTAGTGGGAAATTAATTTATCCTGCTATTTATGCGCACTGCATTGCTGAAGCAGCTAAGCTCAAAAAACAGTTCAATGTTACTAAACGATCTTCGAAGACTCTAGAGTCTACTGAGCCATTTCGCAATTACATCTCCATTGCTAGGTGACATGAAGGGATTTGAGCAACAGAATATTTTAAATTTCTCGTTGGATAAAAGCCTCGCATTGCAAGATGTCAGGACTGGTCAACCTGAAGAGGTAAATCTCAATGATGTTCAAGATGGCACATTTCACTCCATATGTTAACAGTTTATTTTAAACGCTCCGTCTATAAATCCGCCTTCAGCTCCACTGGTTGAACACAAACTAGCCTGAAACATTCTCATATGCCGGAACAAGAGATATCAAGTCAGAAATAAAGCATTGTATCCAAAGTATTGTTTGAGAAAACATTGGGTTGTCATTAAGTTAACTAGTTAAAGCTCAAACAACAATGATAATAAGAGTCAAATCATAGCGGGAGGAAGAACACATTTAGTAACATCATTTGACTTAAAATAATGACTTAAAATGGTAGCAGCGAACATCATAAGGGCCCAATAAATTCAAGCAGGTTTTCGGGGAAGTCAATTCGTCATTTTACAAAGGACTTCCTTGGAGGATTCATCCGAAATAATTGCTCGGAGGATAAGATCCAGGATTCTGAGGGGGGCAGCTGTATGGCCCAGTATTAGGGGGATATCCACCAGGATTTGGTGGTGCATAAGGTCCAGTAGAAGGAGCAGATGGATTCATTGGGGGATATTGAGCAGAAGGATAATGAGGATTCTGAGGAGGGTACTGGCTTGGATTGGGAGGATAAGGTCCAGATGGCCCAGGTGGATATTGCCCTCCGGGTGCACCTGGTATTGGATACGGACCAGTGCTTGGAGGGTATTGTCCTCCAGGGTACTGTCCTGGATTTGGAGGGTATTGCCCTGAACTCTGGGAAGGATATTGACCAGGAGGGTATTGACTTGGAGGGTATGGTCCTCTATTAAAGCCTGGCTTGGAAGGGGAATATGGTGCAGTTGGAGGATATCCCTAAATTGTGCAAAACTTTTGAATTACATAGTTTGATTTAAATTGATATTGCTAAATTAAAACTCATAGTTTAGGGCTCCCACCGAGGGTGCATTTTGTCCAGGAACGGGATAGGTTGGAAAAGCTCCACCAGAAAATGGCTCAGGCATAGATACAGTAGGACCCTGAGCAATGATATGTTATACTTAATGCAAATCAAGTGCTCTTGAAATTCTGTTGAACATACACCACTCTAATCAAACTCTGTATCATTATCGTTATTAGTCCTTCATTATCTATGATTAACTCAAGTTTAATCAAATTCAAAGCTTGACAAACAGGGAAACATTTGAATGAAACTTACAGAAGACACAAATGGTGCAGTGGGAGCTGTAGGCGGAACACCTCCACCGTAAGGAGGATTATTACCAGGATAGTAACTCATTTCTATAATCTTTTAACCTGACTAAGAATAAAACATTATGTAATTATAAAAGGATGGTATCGTTTTAAATTCTTATTAATTTCCACAGACAATACAAACAAATCAAATCATGAAACATTTTCAGAACTTTTAAGAACAAGCGGACCAAATCCCTACTTCTCGAAAAAGTTGTTTACATGAATAGTCGAATAGCTTGCATATATCGATTTTTAAGCTTACCTGAATATTACAAAAACCTAAAAATTTATACTTAATGCAGAATTGCATAATATTTCATATGATAACTTAATTTAAAAATTCTCCAGATTTTGTCGAATGTTTATATTTTCTCCTTTACAACTAGAACAATGCAGATTTCTGGCTTTCATATTATTCACCAATAATGTTTATACAAGCAAACTTTCAGCAGAACTTCAGCTTTCTGGTTTAATTAAATTTATTTATTTGATTAAAGTCCGTTACATAACTAAGATGATTTGGAATCCATAGATTTAATTAAAACCTGCCACTAGTTATTTATGTACATCTTAACTATCTTTAACAAAGTAACCCGATTAAATAATTGATAAATTAATAGTTAAAAACATTTTGTTATAATAATAATTTAAAATTAAAAAATCTTTAAAGTAAAATTTACTCATTCCAAATTTAACCAAAATGAAACTAATTAATAATCAGTGTCTTTGTTTTTGGACCATTTAAGTATTTTCCCGGCTTTGCTCGTGAATAAACATAGGATTATTTTTCTTCTAAGACTATTCAAATTATATACCGTATTCAACATGGGAAAATTGAGTGAAACCCTGTCCAATATGTTGGATTTTGCGACAGATTTTAATAAGTCCCCACGTTTTAATGCAGAACACAGCTCATCAGCTGTCAAACAGAATAATGTGGTGTTAACAGAAGCTACAGTCCAGAATCAAAATAATTGCACCAGTTGTAGAATTGTATCTTCCCTAACATTCTTTACACTTGGAGGAATGGCGATCTATCAGACGATAAACAAAACTCGACAGTTAGCAGGAATAAAACGTAACTTGGTCATGTTTGGTGGAGGATTGTTGAGCTTCGGTTAGCATATTCAATGTTTAAGTAATTACCAACGTTGTTTAACTTACTACTTTTGCATTGTTTAGTGAGCACCTTTGCACCATTGATTTTAAATCAATTACAAATTATAAAAACTTTCTAATTTTGCTGTGATCAATTTTTTAAATCACAAGTGTGCATTATTTCAGAATTTTATGCTGTGCCAAAACCCCTCAATATTAATAACATTTCATAATTTTCCAATATTAATCATAGCCTTTTATTGTAAATTGTAAGTGTGCAAACATTTCTTCAAAGTTTGCTAATGACTTAATTAATGATGTTATCTCAGCATTCATTGGCATTCAGACCATTATATGCATAGATTAAAATATTTTTTTTATAAAATACTTCTTTTAAACTACCAGCATTCATGATTAAGCAATAATACTTTCGGATATATTTTTACTCTCTTTACATGTCACTGGATGTGATGGTTTAATCAAGGTTTTTGTGGATTATTATTATTTTTTCTTTGTTTAAATTTTGTGACATGATTGCAAATTTGTTCTCGAACTGACAATAAATGACTGATCACCTCAAAAACAATTAATTCCCTCCCCCTTGATGATCAATTTCAACTGATTGCTCAAATACTTAGATTGATGGAGAACATTATTTCTGACAAGCAGGTTTGACCGCAGTTGCACTCACTCAGGCATTGGATTTGAAGGTCTTTGAACGAAACAGCGATGGGCAACTTCCTGGCAAGTGAGGAAGTAAGAGGATGATGGAGCAGGAGTTGTTAGAAGATCAGATATCTCAGAGAGTCTGAAAGTCAAAGATAGAAGACAGATCAAGCAGAAAATCCATGGTGTTTGGATGTTTTCTTCAAGTAAAAATTGGAAATTCGCTCTAAACATCTTGTAATGATAATATTAACAATATTAATAATGATAACATGCATTCCTACGACTCAGCATTATTATCATCATCATCATCATCATTGTCATTATTTTGTAAATGTTGTGTGAATAAAAGTTCATCTGGTTAACTCTAGACTGGCGTTGTTATGTTTAATATTCTGTGTTCGGCTAGTAATTGTTCATTGGGATGGTTTGGTGACTTCTCCAGCTCCGAGTTGCTGGAGCTGTTTTTAACTTTTGCTGGGCGGTAATCCATGCTGAGGCTCCTCTCTTCTTCATCGGGTCGTCGACCGTCCGACATCTTGTTCTGCTCGACCAAGGCATGAATTTCAGACGAGGAGTTCTTGAGGCCTGTCCGACCGAGGCCTGCCGAAACGATGGAGGTGTTGTTGTTGAACTGGTGGTTCGTGGATGGCTTGAGAAGATACAGGGAAATGTTGTTGACGGCTGCTACCATGCTGGCTATAAAGGACACTCCATTGAAGAAAAAGGCCCATCCGTAACTGTAATTAAAGCCGTCCCTCTCGCCAGTGATGGACTTGCGTCGATGGGAGACCTCGTCATTTACGGCAGAAATGTACAAAATGACCCCCAGGGCTAGGGACAAAGCTACGGGGTAGAAGAGTAACTTAACAGCGCTCGGCCGCTAAACGACAAGATGGATGAAAGAATTTCATTTACATTTGACGAACGCCCGACCTCCGACTGTCGCCCAAATTGGTTTTAGAGTAGATTTACCGCCTCGACACATTCATCCAGGCAAAATACAATTGCATGGAAGGATGGTAATAGCGATGGAGGCGCCTGGGCTTGACAATTTCGAAATGAAATGAGTCTGCAAAAGTACCTGAGGTAATGTAGAGAATGGCAGCAAAAAGTGCCCTCACGTCCTGCTGATTGCTTCCTAAAATACTCAGGGAGAGGGCCACGACCATGACCAGAAGGCTCCCCACGATTACCGGTGATGCTTTTCTTATTGCACCTGCAATCAATCAGTCACTGATGGATTCGAAGCAAATAGATTTCAAAATCTTGATTGAAAAATAAAAAAAAATCATTTAAAATATAAATTGTGATGTGACGTAGCGGGGAAGCATGGCAGACGGATTCACACATGAAATACTCATTTGGTAGCGAAAGTGCCAATTGCCAATTGTTCGTGCCTTCAAGTTTCTTCTTTGACGCGCGTCAAAATTATTTATTTATTTATTTATTCTAACAATTCTAATAATTCTTAATAATTATTCTAACAAGTTATAGCAATTAACTCCTACAGTAGTTTGACTTTCAAGAGCCAGGGTGGATTGACGCCGGTGGTGATGCAACGGTCATTTTTTCTGAGCGGACGAAGTTAGGTGGACCGGTTCTTACATTAAGCAAGTACACATGGAAGTGCACATGCGACCGTGAGGGGATTGTTCCGGACAATTGGATTAGAAACTCGGTCAAGACAAACAAGATGGACTTGGACTTGTATGGGAATGCAGAAAAAGTAAAAATGCAGAAAAGGGATAGAAAATATTTTTTTTAAATTATTTAATGACATTCGAACAATTTTATTTTAGAAATTTAAGGGTAGGAATTTAAACTATTGAGATCCAGACAGGATTTTGAAGGAAGCAATAGCGTTGTGTTCTAAAAATTCTAAAAATAACACCAAAGAAAACTTAGACATGCATTCAGAAAAAAAAATGAAAGGTGTATTTTGTTTTATTCGAAAGGCGAAGAAAATATCGGGTGTGGCACATTCGCAGATCATGCCCCCCCAATCAGCAGACCATTCTCGGTTAAACCAACAAGAGCTTCATTTCTTGTATAGTGACAATTCTCAAAATAATGACACTCCGAGATATTGAAGCGGTCTGACGAAATAAGACCGAATTTTTCTAAATCAGAGAGCTCACGCCAGTCTGACATGCTTCAAAGGTTCTCTGAATTTGTCAGATTCTCAAAGTTTGACGGAGAAAACACACGATAAAACTATGATTTTCAAACAAATCCTATTATTATAATAATTTTTAATAATACTATCATCACTAAAATATAAGCAGTACGTGTTTATGTAAGCAGGATGCAGTATAGAAAGCATGTGCAGTGAAGAAATTATTTTAAAAAATGTTTCGGGCGATAAATATTTCGTCAGAGGTTTTAATATTCGCCGATTCCGAGATTGCCACTGGCGTCATGAGGCTTCTCATAGCGCAGCACGAAACCTCACTCAGGGAAACACATCCTTGGAGATCAGTGCCTGGAAAACATGCGTTGCTTACGATTGATTGCATGTGTTGTCTCCGTCCTGTCTATGTCCTGTCCAAAGTAAACGATGTTGAAGCACGTTCTCGCTGGTATTGTTTCTTCGAAATCTGAAATGAATGGATCGAGCGTAAGACAGACGTCATGTCATGTAGCTGAATTTGTGCTGCTAAAATCAACGGATTCGTTTTAGCATCAATCGGTTTATTTTAGCCATATTATATAATTTTTCAGATTCATACATCTAAGGTATTTACTATCTCACCATTGATATCACACATTGTCAAAAATGAAATAATACGTCACAGAAAATGTTATTCCCGCCAAACGTCGACTCGTCTGTTGAATTCCTGAATTTTAAGCGGTGTAGCGCCTTTATGATGGCACTGAATTTTATCGATTTAAAAGTTGTGTTATTGTCGGTTGGAAGTGGTTCGTAATCTTGGTTTATTGTCCCAGTCCGCATTCTATAGTCAGAATCAACAACAGAGGTTGTGGATGTGTTTACTTGTTAAATTTAATTTTTAATTATTGTTTAATTTTTAAATTTGACATTGTAATAATAGCCTATAGTGTTACTTTAATTACTTAATTTAGTTAAACGATGAAATAATTCGCAGATTTTAATTATCTAAGAATAATATTGCTTTAAGCGATTTGGATGGATCGCGATGTAGGTTGCTACTGCTTGTTTTATTGAAAGAAATGTGATGATATGCATAATTCTTTAGATCAATTTGATTTGCCGAATAATTTCTCAAATAAATTTGGTACATTTTTACTTACATTTGCATATTAACCGTTCCATGCGAATTGTATTGCCCTTCAAACCCCGGCCCTGAAATGACTGACATTATGATGCAATTTTTCAGTGGAATGAATTTTTCATCCCCGAACGTGATGAATAACAATGAGAATGCACCTCCAAACTTCGTATTCCAAACTCTTCTAAGGGTCCGAGGCTTTCCAAATACATTTAAATCGTTATTAGCGAATATTTGACTGAATAAACGATAAAATAATAAAATGACTTGTGCATATTAATTATTTATTAGTGAAACTGCTAAAATGTTAAATTAACATTTCGGTTTATGCTAAATCTCACGTCATTGGTAAAAGCATGTTTAAGATCATTTTTCTTTGGTCCGACATGAAAATGGATCTTCCCGTGCAAGAAGAGCCAGGTTCATGTCGTACTAAAATTTGTCTTTTGTTCTTGTTGAAAAATTTCGTTCCTAAGATAAGATAAAGCACCGAGTTTCTTGACTAATGGATTTAGAGGATTCATTGCTCAATGTCTTATTTCTAAATCTAATAAGAATCATAATCATAAAACCTACTAAAATAATGTATTTGATTCAGTAAAACAGCTTAGAAGTATCCTTCCTCCTTGTGAAACCAAAGTGAAAACTATCAAAATAATCCGACCTATTCTCACAAACTTCTTTCTTCATCCTCAGGGATCAACTTTGATTTTCGTCTGCGATGAGTTTTTGCTCTCAGATAGAACAAAGCAAAGCATTAACGCAAGATGAACAACTGGAAATTAACACTTTTGTGTGTCAAAAAGATGTCCGATTAATCCCTAAAGTTTAGACGTTGATACCCTTCTTTGCGCTTTAAGTGATGCTTCCAACTGGAGGAGATTATTTTTTTATCTCCAGGAAATTACCATAAAAGTGGAAGTAAGGAAGCAATAGTTTTTAGTTTTTCAAGTGGAGTTGGAGTGAGGATTTTAATTGAGCATTTGCATATACTTAAATTTATACATGAGGATTTTATTGATATTAAACTGTAAACAAAAATTTATGCATGAATTGTGAAACTTGTGGTCTTTTCTTATCATTCATGAGTCATTTAAATTAACGCAATTACATTAATTAAAAAGGTCTTTAAATTAAAACAAATAATTCTTTCAGAAAGTGTCGGATGATTAAAAATTGTTAAACTACCACAAATCTCCTTTAAAAGCACTTCCAGATTTTAATTGATAATAATAAAAATAATTGCAGCAAAAATAGGAATGTAAACAAAATTCTATCCAAATGTTCCAGACTGGATGTTACAAAAAATACTGCGGTGGTCGTGTGAAATTTATAATTCATGGAGACACCTAATTGGATGAGCATGTTCTCAGACATGTCTCGTAAAATACAATTAACAAAGACATTACATTACAAAGACATTTGAATTATTCTCCAATTCGCCAATGAATATGTCAGAGGACAATGTCTTGTCGTCGTGTTGCAAGTTGAAGCAACACCAGTTGTTTTTGAAATGGACAACCAAGGGTCGACACAAAATAATAAATGACCAAAAGAGAATATTTTGAAAGAACGCCTTATTTGGAAAATGTAATTTTATAAATATTTGTTGATCATGCATATGTGAGTAGCATAGCAATCCAGTCGGCTTTGTGAACATAAAATACCTAAAAACAAAACATAGATTTGAAAGATTACTTTTGTTTATAGATCAATGTTGTCTTGCGAATGAAATTTCGGTATTTAAAAAATATTACAATTAATAGCAACGTATATAGCAAAGTTAGAGCAACGAATTACCACTATTAATGTGTTCATAATTATCACTTTTTATTAATAAAATTAACTATTATTTACGAGTGCAGTATTGCATAGCATCAATTAATTAGCATAAATTTTATTTCAACGGAGAATTAAAATTGCTCTTAAAATGGATGTTCCTTGAATAGAACTCTAAATTTATCACCCAATCCTCAAGCTTAGCAGCTGACCATCGCAGATGCAAATTGTCGAAATGCAATATTGCATCTGCATCTTCTTTTCCGAAATCCTGCCTGGAATGAAGCGCTGGAATCTTGAGGGAGCGATGGATTTTCCAGCGTACAATTCATCTAGTTCAGACCTTTCACAGTTTTTCTTCCTGTCGGATTCAAGAGCCGAGGGAAGGTAGCAAGCAGGTCAACAGACAATAACTTAAATTATTGGGTTCATTTTGTTAATCCAGAACTGAGAAAAACCTTAATGGAAAATGAACAAAGCCAAATAATAATCGACAACACTAACCAACAAATATCTCCATGAAGTCGGCTGATAAAAAATCTGAATAAAATTTGTATGAAATTGGATTGAAAATAGGTAGAAGTCAGCATCGCATCGGACGTACAACTTCATTCACAGCGCGATTAAATGTTGCGGGGTGTTCTCAAAAAAAAAAAAAAAGGCCCAGCAATGGATGCTTTACAACTTCCAGGCCCTCTTAATCAGTTACTTCCCGCTTCTTGTAACTTTGTAGAGGCACGTCCCTCTTCAGTCTCCAGATCTCGGTGCAGTTGGAAAGTCATTTACAAGGACGAATAGAACACTGGATGCTTTGCGCGATTCTCTGCTTCGTTGTTTGGTTAAATAAAAGTTTTATTGGGACGAGATGGATCCTTGACTAATTGTTTCCGATTCTTAAAGTCGATAAGATGAGACTGATGGACGGATTTAAAACCATGAAGTCATAGTGCGAATGTAAAAGAGACATATTTTCATTAAAAACCGATTATTTCATTAATTGAATAGAATAGAATTGGGTCTGTCGTAAAAATTAACAGCGGAATTTATGCGTCTTCTTCTCAATGCCGGAAAATGAACAGAAGTCTCCATAGCTTTTCATATTTAGAAACATTTACGAAAATATTTTAATTCACCATCTAATTTAACACCAACTTAATCAGACTGTTCTATAAAAAATAAAGTTATTGTTATTTATTTACTTGGCTTGGAATCAATCAGTCTTTGACAAACAAAGCGGCTTTTCTCACATACAGATAGATTTGAGAGGGTCAGCCGTGGGTCTATTCCCGGCAGTAAACAACCAAGCCAGCCGCGACAATAGAATAAAAATTCGAAAGATATAAAACGCCAAAGTAAACAATAGGAGGAGAGCTACAATATGGCGGCATAGAAAAAAGAACGAAAGAAAAAGACAATGAAGAATGAAGAAACTCCAGCGAGCAATATTCTCCCAAATCATACCAAATTCTCGCATCACCATGTTTTTTTCCGGCAAGTCTCCATCGTCATGGCACCGACATCCTCCTAATTTTATTTGATAACCCGAGTAACTCCACCTAAAACCTCCGTGACAAGAGGAGAAGAAATTCAATGGCATCGGAAATAGTTGACATTTTTAGACAGAAAATTGTAAAAAAAAATTTTTTTTTATGTCAGTTTATTTTAGAATCATGCGACTGGAACTACATTTCATGATGGATGCAATGTTATTGTTGAGATTAATTTTTAAATTTGAGTGATTATTATTGTTACAATAACTTAAAATATAAGTTTTATGATCTTTTTTGTAATACTTTAGAATGATTATTATTATTATTATTATTATTGGTAAAAGTTGCAATGATAATTATTGTCACTTAAATTTTATTTTCCGACTGGTCCACTGGAATGAAAACCAAGAATGTTTTCCATAAATCTTCGTTAACGACATAAAACCGAAGTCAAACGAAATGCAAAGAAAATTACATTACATTGCATTGCATTAAACTACATTAACTTGCATTAAAGTAATCGAATGAATGCCTTGACTTCCTTGATGCTTGTGTCTTATTTACGAATAAAAATGTATAGTTTTTCAGGAATAATCAGATTAAAACCCGTCATTTTCCCGATCCAGAGAGCTTCATTTTTCTTTTTCTGGTGACAAATAACACCCAAATAAAAACTCGGAAAGCAGTTTATTAAATATTTTATCTAAAATTATAAGATGAATTAACTTTAGTAATTTTGTTAGTAAATATTTTAGTTTCAGTATGTTACATATTTGCATCTATACGGATAACTTTCAACTTTTATAATTATCATTTTTTACTTCAATTGAACAAATTTTTCTGCATGAAAAAACTGCACTCTGAGGTTTTGAACTTCTATGAATTTTCCTATTTGAAAGCTTCTCATATTTGATGTCCTTTTATCCGTAATAATTTGTGTGTTATTGTAATAATATAATATATAATAATTATAATAATAATAATAATATTATTATTACCATTATTACCATTATTACCATTCAATTATTACCATATTATACCATTCGTCAACAGAGAAATATGAAATGCTTCAACAAGTAAATGTTCAACAAATCCAATTAGACATAAATTTTATTAATAATAATAATAATATTATTATTATATAATATTATAATAGTAATATTATTATTATAATATAATAATGATAACTTTTATCCATAATAATTTGTGTGTTATTGTAATATAACAATGGTAATATTATTCTATATCAGGTTTGTTTTTCTATTATATTATTTTATTGTTGATTGTTTGAGGGAAGATATAAGCGTAATCATTTGATCTCCGATATGGCAGTTATATTTGCTTTGCATAGAATCAATTCGGTTTCATATTCATATTTCATATTTCAACAAAAGTTCCGACATCTGGTGATATTCATAAAATGGCAAATAAATCCATAAATTAAAAAAAATATAAATTCCACCGATTATAAGTTACCTGATAACATTAAACCTTACCTGAATATTAAATGACTCTTCATAAATAATAGTAGGAAAATAATATAATTATTTTATTATTTAATAATTTTTTTCCATAACTAATAAAGCGAAAAATCATGAAATAAGTATTTTCCTCCTTAAATCACAGAAAGACCGATGAGAAAAAGAATTCACAAAGACAGAAGAAAGCTAAAATTAAAAAATTAATTAAAAATTCTAAGAAAAAATGTCGAACGAGTGGGAAAAAGTAAATGGAAGATAAAATGAATGGATTATTTTTAATATCGGAAGTTCACAGCGCCAGGTCGTGGGCATGTTATTGTATGCGCTATTTTCGAGTTTATTTCCAACAGTCACTGGATTCGACATCGTATGTTCAGAGTTATTAAAGAGATGATTATTGTCACCATTGCGATTCTCACCATTTTTTCTACAGTCGTTGCTTGCAGCTTATAGATGCCATTTCGGTCGTCTTGTCATGTCCATCACATATTCATACGCTCAGCAAACCTCCCAGGGTTTCCAGCCAGGATGAAATTCTCGAGCATTTTGTGTGACGAAACAAGCAGGAACAAGGCTTTCACGCAGCACTAGGAGACGGCGATACATCATGCTAATATGGAACGGCCTCTCTACACTGCCTTAGGAAAGCAAACAGCAAAGATCTGGTTTATTTCCCGCTAAATGTCAAAATAACCTCCTCTAAGCAAAACTTAGAAGTCATCTTTGAAGATTTTTATGACTTTCAAAATGCAAATTGCAATGAAAAGACCGCTCTTATTGGTCTGAACATTTTAATGTTATGCTAATGTTCGTGTGTGAACTTTATTTAGAAAAGAAATGCTTTGTGGAAGCTCAAGATTCAATAATTTTGATTATTTCTGTTATCAAATCGCTTAATTCGTTTAAAATTCGGATATGGTGCTGAATTTGAGAGTTTTAAGGGAGAAGATGACTCCTGATCCCTCGATCGATTAAAGTTTGTCACACCGAGTGACATGCTAATTCCATTTGCGAAGGCAGACCATTTCACAGATGGAATAGTCGTCATCAATACATGCAATGGATCGCGTGAAATTTAAGCATAGTTTAAATGCAACTAATTTTGATTCGACACTGTTCGGAGTTCGATATCCACCATGACTCTGGGTCAAGGAAGGACGAACAAAGATATCAGCAACTCAGCAACTTATTCTGATCCAACTTGGGTGGATCTTCTCTTGGGGATAATGCAGGATATTGCGTAAGGGTTGGCCTCCCCAACTTAAGATATGGTTTGTGGACGGAATCCAATCAGGCTTGTGGGATCTAGGATTTCCTTGGCACCTGTCGGAGTCAAGAATGGGTTCCTGTGATGTGTCAGCAGCTGAGAAAAGCTTTAAACCAGAAATTGACAAGGCTTTGTGTCCATTGCAATGGTGGCGGAAATGTGCGCAATCATATGACCTTGTTGCCAAGCTAGCCTTCAAAAACCTAGCTTTTCCAGCTACGGCTGTGCCATATGAACGGTTATTTTCTCTTTCTGGACATGGAAAGGCAAACGTGCTTCTCTGTCTCCAAACACCATCAACAGACTCGTTTGCCTCAGCAACTGGCTAAATGTAAATTAATAAGCCACAAAACTATTTCTAAACTACTATTGTGAACATTTTTCATGAATAAAACTGAATTTTGGATAAAAATGAAATATGTTGGGAAATTATTTGATAGTAAGATGGTGCGATTAATTATGCGTTAATCTCAGATTAATAACGTTGATCTCACGATTAATCTAGATTTAAAAAATTAATCAACCTGCAGCCCTACTATTAATGCTTTAATTATATAATTGTGGAACAAACTAGCACCTTAATTCCTAATACAAAAAAAAATGGACCTTTGGTGACTTGCCATTGGTCCGAAAGTTAAAATCTACTTTGAGTTTAAGAGCAGAGATGCTGAGATATTCCTCTTAAGAGACTTTTTAAGCTCGTAAAAAGAAATTTCATTCTAATGTTGATGCAGGATCCCCTACAAAGGATAAAGACGAAAGTCTTGCCGATGGTTTCGATATTGGATTTTTCAGGATTTTGTCTCTTCTTTAGTTTTTCAACTTTGTTGCCAAAATGATGATGTTGATAATAAATTATTTATAGATCCCACAATTCATTGCGACGACCTCTTTAGTCTTTCCATCACGATTTCACTTTTATTCAGAATCATTTAATAATTTCGTCACCTAAAACTTAATGATCAATTAACATTCAATGAATAAATAGCTTAAGAAAATAACATCGATCCAAGTTAATCCTACCAGCTTCATCCTGTAGAACGCATGTCCTCCAAAGTCCAGAGTGGACATTGACCTCGATGAAGTTCTTGCTGCTGTCGAACTCGGTCTTCGAAGCGTCGCTAGAGTCGCTGATGTCGTTGACGTCATCGTCGTCGTCGTCGTCATGGTCTTCGCTGTCATCGGGGGGATGAATGATGTCGTTGTGTGTGTTGTTTCCGTTGAAGAATCGCGGAGGGTCTTCGTTAGGGACTTGGTTTGGATCCACCTGATCAAGTGATAATAATAAATATTATTCATTAATAATAACAGTTTATTTATAATTTATATATAATTATTTACCATTCCACCAGTACTACCTTTATGCTACCATCACCATTCCTCGTCAACATACAGCTTCTGCTGTATTTGCCCTGCGCACATAATGACATTGCAGATGATTGGATGTTATCAGAGATGGACGCTCAACAAACAAGTAGAGTATTGGAACAGGAAATGTAGAAACAAAGCCAACTCAAAAAGCTCTTCAAACTTTGATCACAAAAATTGCAAAATTATTAATTATTGAGAAAGCAAATAATGACAACATAAATGTTTGATTTGAATGGGAATATTTTGAGCTATTTTCGTTTCATTTGCAGTCATTCCCTTCATCCGGATGTTCTCTGAAAATGTGTCTGAAAAATCGAATCCACGTGTCACACGATGGAGAATTATCGGACTTTCGATGTCGTCCTTAAGACTCCACGATTAGAAATTATTGTTGCTCTGATTGTATGCAGTTGTTTGTGTTGTTGGTGCTTGCTGCTGCTGTTGTTGCTGTTGCTAGTTGGTAGTGCTCGACTGTTGCATACAAGTGCTTCTTGTTTCTGATCCTGTAGATGCGTTGTTTGTGTAAAGAACAAGTGTCGCGAAATGGAAAATTACAAACCTTTAACGTTATATATGAATTCGGCGAATGGTTTTTTGTGAAAGTTTAAATTGTAAAAAATAAATCATAAAAACTATAAAAATAAAAATAAAACTGCAATAGTGGCTATATATTTATAGGGTGGTGTTTGTAAGTGCAAAGTAATAATAATAATAATAACAATAATAATAATAAACATGTAAGTTTGAGTAACTTAGTTAAGTTCTTAATTTAAAGTCCCGTAGAGATCCTGAGACACGAAGGGGGACGTTAATTATTTGGTGGATGTTCTTTTTTTTTGCCTGCTGGCATTTTTAGATTGTTTTTTGTCGGGAAAATAAATAAAAATAAATAAAATAATATTAATAATAACTGCAATAGTAGCAGTAAGCTTTTAGGCTGGTGTTTATAATGTCCGTTTTATGACAAGCATCAATCAAAAGTGTTTTTTTAAACTGGAGTGTGAAGGAGACTTTTCGAGTTGTTTCCTGTTACCATTTATCGGCCACAACGAGAAGTGCCGTAATGGTATTACAAGGTATTACAGAAGAATTATGAAATTTTGCAAAAAAATCCTTGTTTTGTGATAAGATTTGCATAACGACTTGAACGTTGTTACATGTTAAAGAATAATAAACAATTACAGACATCGTAATAGTCACAAAAATATCGTAACAAGTTTGCAAAATATTTCAGAGACATATTTTTTCCCAGGAGAAAGATGTGACAGAAACGTGAGGGAATGTTGGAGATCGATATCGCAGATGTATGTTGGAACATCGTGTCCTTGCCATTAGTGGCCTGAAAACTTCTATTTTTGGATGCATGACTTTCACGAGCAGGAGGGCTTTTGTAATTCGGAGATTTTGAGAGGATGGATTTAATGTGGTTTTGAAAAAAAAGGATAGATACCATTGGAGCTGTACTTGCAATTTCCGAAAAGGAGCAGAGTGCAAGAAACAATTCAATAAATTTTTACTCTTGTCTCTTTCGCACAACTTGACTCTCATGCGACACTCTGAAGTTGATCGAAGTCATCAGTAATGGAATTCATCTCGTTCCAGCAGATGTGCCAGCCAATCAGAAGAGGATGGAATGAATGATTCGCGGCTCGCATTTCCATGGTAATGAAAAGATGATCGTGCTTCAAGACGTCATCAATCTTCATCACCATGGATGTGTTGCACTCATCACCATGGATGGGCTACATCTCATCACCATGGATGGTGTCCATCTCATCAAGGGCGCCCGCAAGAGGGGTGTGAATGGTGCGACTGTACCCCCCTGGATAAATTGGAAAATTATTTTAAAATTAATCTTAAAATTAATAACAATGTAGTACTAGGTTAAAAAATGAATTTGTCAAAGAATTCCACCAAATATTTGTAAGTTGTACAAATATTTTCTTTTAATTTATGGCTTACAGTTTGTTTGTTTTTAACCTTTAATCTATTCAGAATATTTTGCATGAATGACCCTGACCGTCATTTAACGACGAACTACAAAACAAGATACGCTGTTTCCTAGAAGTACGACTAACGACTATTAGACAAAATAATTTAGAAAGTTTATAATTATTATTATATAAATTTCTACAAAAAAAAAACAAAAAAACAAATAATTTCTGACAAGAACATAGAAGAATAGAGTTTTTGTTTCATGCACAAGCTGAACTTGATTAACATGATCTCTGACTCAATTAAAGTATCATATAAATTATAGTTACTTTGTTTTAGTTATTATGTTATTAATGACAGAGTGTAAGCTGTAACACCTTCGTCAGATTTCCTTACGTCTTTCGCAGAATTTAAAATTAAAAAAAAAGAATTTAAATTTAAAACCAAATTTAAAGTATATTCCAGTAAATAAAATGTTGAACCCCTGGAATAGTGGATGACTGCACCTCATCAAGGTTGTTAGGGATCGTCATCATCACGGATGGTGATATAGACATTTAATTCCAAATGATTACTTCCTGGTCAAAAACTAGGTCAAGATTAGACTAGAAATGAGGTTGACGTTTGGTTTAGCGGAGACTTCTCGGCAGCTATTGTTTGAGGTTTTTTTCGACCACTTATTGTTTAATCTTAGAAAAAGCACTTATATTTTTTGAATATTTTTTTTGAACCTGTAAAAAATAGGTTTCATCATGGTTTTAATATTCTAGAAAGGATATATGAAATGAGAGGATGTGGGGAAAATGGGGAAACAATCAAAGAAGTTGAATTCGAGACTGTTTCTCACTGAGATGAAATTCTTGGGCCTGTTTAGGACTTTTTTTTAGCACTTATTGCATCAACAAACAAGAACTTTCTGTCCTGAAATTCAAAGTTGCTAAATTAACACTTTTATGGTTTTAAAGAAGAATGTAGGTCGAGATGAGTTCACTTTTCAAATAATTGATTGCTACATCGGAGCTCAATAAAAATGACAAAACTGTTCACAGCACTTCAAACATATTCATTCTGCGAATAATATTCAACAGTTATGTAACATAACTAACCACTAACAAAACACTTTCAATTAACAAAGCGTCTCACCCATTCGGAAGCATAAAGCCAAAAGTCAGTTGAAACTGCTAGCAGGAGCGTCCCCGTTGCCAAAAGTCCAAAGACGAGAGACAAATAACCCAAAGTTCTGGAACCACATTCTGTCGGCTGCATTCTGTTCAGGTGACTCATTTATAAACAGTTGATCCTGACTGATGAGACGAGAAACTGACTGAGCTTTCGTGAAAGTTTTTGAGATCTGCACGCATCGTCGGAAGGATTCTGAATGAAATGAGACTATTTTTGAATGGAAAGAAGCATAAAACAAGAAGGCTTTCATCTTTTTTTTATTTCAAATTCCCTAAAAGCGATAAACTTCGGTGTCCTGCATATGGATCAGACATCACAAAGGACTCTTTAAGGTTCTTCACTATTTTCGGCCGCATCGCTCTTTCAGTTCATCAAAACTTAACGAGATGGAATTAAATTTTCATTAAAAAAAAGAAGAAACGAAGAAAAGGCATGTGACGCATGGCACGATGTTGTGGAAGAGCCCATGAATATACAATCATCGTTCGTCGATACCAGAGACTGATCTTTTTTGCACGGGTCACCGTTGCGTTTGATCGTGACATAAGGATAAATTTGGAATCCTACAAGGTTATTGCAAGAACATTCAAATGCATTTATGCGACGATATATTGCTGGGTTTCGGAAACTAAAATTGGGTTTTGGTTGATGCAATTTAATTCGATGTCAGACTTTTGATTATGGAAACAAATATCCAATATTCTGAATTTAATCCACCAATGTCAATAAACGCATGCGGTGTCATTCTATGCGAATGCACATCGAGCACTTTAAACATAAGATTGTTTTGTAGGGCAATAAATTATGTTCTTAAATAGTCACTTTTAATCACACGAAATAAGTCCACTCGTGGCATGGTATTCCCAAATCGGCGATCAAATTATCGCAAAGAAAAGTAGAGTTTCATTCGCTAATCAAGCTTAGATCAGCCAAACTCATAGCTCACGATTTCTCAGATTCACGAAAGCACCTACCTCTGGAATGGAAAGGCAGTAAGATGAGGATGGCAGCGCTAAATAAAATACCTAGCACGCCTCGTAAACCGAGTCACTTTCCACCGGCGTTCCATACATTCATTCCGTGAGTCCTTCTCGATGGAAAAGAGAAGAGCGCGGAAATTAACATGAGGCCATTCCATGCAGGCAGCAGAATCGCATCAACCGAAGCATGGAAACGCTGACCAATGCGGATGTGGCACAGTTATAAACATTCTTGTGTGACTAGAACAGTGTGACGTTGGCGAGAGTACGGATGGAGAGAACAACTTGACCTTTCTCCTGAATTAATCATCAAAAGTGGCATTTTTGCTCCTCACTTAGAGTCTGTTTTGTATTCACACCTCAGTGTGAAATTGAAATACACATTTAGATTTTTTAAGTTTCGGCAGTTTGACCTCTGGAAATTAGCATAATGCAATTACCAGTGGCTGGGAGTACTTCGTTAGAAACTACTTTTTCTTACTTCTTAGTTTGGAAATCGTCTTTTACTTTCGAATCACGTACTCCATAACATCATCCACAACAATTTAAGGATCAGAAAAAAACTAATTCAGATCATACTTAAATACGAACTTGATGCATAATGACATACGCCTCAATATCTTGGGATCTCTTATCTGATGCAATCAGTCATCTTTCTCGATTATGAATAAATTCTTCCATATTCATTTAAAGCAATGTTGACTTAATTAAATTTACTAATAAAAGCATGGCATGCATGCAATTATTCATATTTACTTCACGTACTTAATTTTAAAAACACATCAGAAAGCGATCTAACACTATCTAATTCACGTTCAAAAAAATTATGCTAATAAATATATCATAATGACAAGGATGTACACATTAAGTTGGAAGCAAGAGTCATATTTTAAGTGTGTTAATTTAAATATAATTGCCATGATTAACATTTGATATTCACGTGACTGTTGCTCACCTTAACAATATCATTGTTTATATTGCGTTCTACTGCTTGTATCGTCTTTAAGAGTTCCGTTTTGGCCCGAATTTGAAATACTGAGGTTGATACTCAACAATCATGGGGTTCTTTAAGATTGCTCTGTTCGTTGCTTGTAAGTGTTTGATTTTTGCTTTTGTCCTTTTTCTAAACATTTAATCTAAAGTAAGACAAAGAGAGATTTCACTTTTTAAGCGTTGTTTAGGATTCCAAATAAAAATGTTCATTTACTTTGGTAAGTTTTAAATAATCAGGTACAAATTATGTTACTGTAAAAGTGCAGGAATCTGTAGGAACTAATGTTTTCATTTCGAATTACCAGGTTTTGCAGCATCCCAGTTTGTTTTTGCTGATGATTGTGCAAAAGGGGAAGTCTTGTGGTGCAGCAGTTTCAAACAGGCAGCAAAATGTTCTGCCTTCAGTCACTGCAAGAACACAGTTTGGAAGAATGAAATGCCAACAGAGGTAAAGCAATTTACATGTTGAGGAATTTAGTAAATTACATGAGTTTATGTACAAAATAGATAAAATTTAGGATACATTAAATGATTCGTTAAAGCTTCTGTAATCTGCCCATGAAAATTTGCATTAAGTTGGGATTTATGTTATTTACCATTTCCAAAATTAATTATTTTGAATGCTGTTGCATTTGATGCATTAGATTTGATGCATATCCTGAAGAAATTAAATATTTGCAAAGATACTGACCATTTATTCTGTGAAGCAAATTAGTTTCTTGAATTGCAATGAATTTATTATAAAGTGTTGTGCTTAATCTACTTCGGAGTTGATAGATTAATTTTAGCGTTTCTAAAGAGTTAGCAACTTATTCGTTCAAGGATCCCTCGGAAGTCTGCCAGTTTTGTGAGACCATCGTCAAGGACGTCGTCAGCATGCTGTCGCAGAACAAATCCATGGTTTGTCGATAATTTTCTTCTAGAATTTAAATTTCTTGATAATTGTAAATTAATAATCATTCATTTGTTTAATCAAGTTTTGCTTTAATGTCTTGCGTTGAAGTGATTATTTTGAAATTAACTTTTCATTCAGGAATTCATCCAAGACTTCCTGATGACAGCTTGCAACCTCATACCCAGTACCAAGGCTTCTGCCGAGGTGAGGATTGTTGGAAGAGTTGCCAACATTTTTTTGACACGTTTTATTAAATTAACATCTTCAATTTAAATGCAAATTGAAATACTTTTTTTTTGTCCCAGTGCAAGACTCTTATCAAGGAGGGTCTGCCATATATTATCGAGCTCATCCAGGAACGAGTGGTAAGTTTGCGATGATGGGGGTAGTAGGGATAATGCCCCATGGGGTGCAGTGGTGGTTGTGGTGGTAGTGCTAGCCATTCACGATGCTGCAGTCAAACAGTGACTCATTTATTGAATGTGATTAGTACATAATGACTTTGAAACAATTTGCCAGAACAGATCATTTGACCTTCTACTTTCATCTCATGTTTTCATGCGTTATGTAATAATAGTCGTTAATAATAATGGGAGATTACTTCGGCCGTTACAAACTTTTCCGATTTTTAAGTCGCGGACCTCTGAGACATTGGAACTTGATGATATTAGCAATATTAATAACGTCAGTGTAGCTGTCGATACTGAAGGCAGGTCAGATCCTAGGATCATGTGAACGAACTGGAAGTCTCAGTCACAATTTTCATTTGGCCAATTATCCTGCCTCAAAAATAAGTTGCCTGTCTGAAATAACTGCTCTAGCGTAATTATGACTTTCTACCATTAATTATTAACGACATAATCGTCTGCATGGAAATTTTGTGTAACCACTGCATCAATTTTGGAACGAATTGATTCCTTGCGGCTTATTCCGTCGATGTTAAGTCAGTGCATTTTGTTTTAAGCATAAAATGTAATTTTTTTTTTATTACGAATAACATTCACATTAACAAGATCAAATCATTTTGACCTTTAAACTTCAGGATCCCAAGGTCATCTGCGGCCTCCTCGGACTCTGCAAGAATCAGTTCCACAGTCAGGAGAAGACATCTGATGATCATTTTTTTGTCGAGAAGAGCGAGGATAAGAAGGAGGTGCATTAATTCTTTTCTCAATAAGTTTATCAGCAATTTAATTGCAATTTCAATACGTAAATCGAGCAAATTAACCTATTAATGAGTGTCATTATCAACAATTAACTGCTCACTCGAATAATTACAGATGTAATTAACAATTGATTAAGGAGCAAATATAACAGGGAAATTATTCCAATCATTAGCAGCCCTTGGAAGGAATATGTGAGGATTGCATCAATTTTGTCAACAAAACAAGGGAGAATTTCCTGAGCAAAGAGACTGAGGTTAGTTTGATTATGTAATGATGATAATAATAATATAATATAATAATAATAATAATAATAATAATAATAATAACAACAATAACAATAATAATATTAATAATAACAATAATAATAATAATAACAATAACAACAACAATAATAATAATAATAATAAACAATCTTACGAGTGCGAAGACTGAATTGTTTTGAATTGTTCAAAGATGGCAAATAATGTCAAATAATGACATGTAATGTCATGTAATGGCATGTAGTGGCATGTAGTGGCATGTAATGTCATGTAATGTCATGTAATGACATGTAATGGCATGTAATGTCATGTAATGGCATGTAGTGGCAGTCTAGGCACTCGCACAAAGCACAACAGTCTGACATCTCCAGGAGTCCGAACGGGAAGCCCATCCGGAAACTAATGAAAGGGATTCAATATCGGTTCGTTGGCGGAGGAACACATCAACAAAGGCGAACGACAACCTGCTACTTTAATTTCGTTTCCTCCGCGAACACATTTTCGACCCCTGGAAGGTTTACAAAGTACAAAGTTTACAAAAATATTGAAAATATTTCTTAAAGAAAACATCTAAATAATTTAAAATATAATTTGAATTCTGTTGTTAATTTTTGATTGTTTAAAATATCTAAAATGTTTGTTATATTTTTATTATTTTTTTTGATTACGCAGTTGCTCATCCTATTGGAATTCGTGGAATACGTGGAATTCGGATGCTTTTTTTTTTAAAAAGATAAAAATAAACAGATTTGAAAAATCACTTTCGAAATTAACTTACGAAAGCTTTTACGACCAGGTGGAGAGGAATTGATGAGGTGTGGAAAACCTCGGAGAGATCGTAGAATTGGTGAGGGAAGGGTGGGAGTAAGTAAAGTACTGACATGATGGAGTGCAGCTCAGTGAGTTCCAGTTGTTGGAAGATGAAAACTGCAGATTTTGCATTTCTTGGCAGGTGTCGATAAATAAGTGAAAACTTGCAAATACTTCCGTTTACGGAATTAATTACTAATTGAATTAAAATAAAATATAACATGTTAAAAGGAATGCAAGTTTATTTCTGATTCTCAACATCATAATTATGAAGTTGATTGAAATATTAAGAGTTTGAAACAACAAAGCTGATCCCTAGGAGACTCCAAATTTGATTGATTGATTGATGTTTTGTTGTTGTTGAAGTTCCAAGTTGATTGGGATGTTGATTGAAACTTTCAATCTTCCAAACAAATCTTTTCCAACACGGCTTGCATAAAAAGCAACTTTTTTTTGAAAGAATGTCACAGCATCACGCGAATAAGCAGTGAACATTTAATGGCACGAAATGAATAAATATGAATATTATTCGCTTACGAATAATTATTACGAATAATTTTCATTCCATCAATATAGACTTTCATGTAAATAATTTACCAGCTGATAAAAAAAAATTCTTTTTTATGTTTTATTTAATTATTACCTCCCACGCTTCCTGCTTTTAAAGCGCGAAATCCCAGGAAATTGATGCCCATCCAGCCACCCAAACATCGTAGGGATTTGTAGCGTCAAAAGGGGGACATTGATCGTGATTAATTTGTGGAGATCGTCTAGAGTTAGAAGAAAATGAATCTAATTTAGGTGAGCTTCGAATAGATTGCTAATTGGAAATTTTTTTAGATTAATCATGCCGCGATGTTTTAAGACAGAAAAAAAAAATTCTGCTAAATATCTAAGTTATCTTAAATATTTATCTTCTCTGAATTTAAGCACATGACCAACAATTGAAAATGATTCTTTATTACAACATTACAACACAATTACAACAGTAATTTGGAAATATTTGAAAAGCATATACCGTTTCAAAATTGTATTTTAAAAAAATGTTTGGGTTCAAAAGGTCAACAGTTAATGAGGTCATTTATTACGATGACGTTGTAATTAACCCTATTTCAAAAAATTGACATGCTTCGTTATTTTGTTTAAAATAAAAGTGAACTTTGTCTGATTCTGAAATTTTAATTTGCCATCTAAAAATATTGTCATGTAACATAATTTCTCTGCATAATTTCTCAGTGTAATTTCACGGCATAATTTCACGGCATAATTTCACGGCATAATTTCACGGCATAATTTCCGTCACGAAATTTTTATGTGATGGTGCAACGACACTGAGTAGGTGACGTGCGTTCCATTTGGATCTCAGGACCACAAATAAATGTAATGAATTAAAATGAATTAAGATGAATTAAACTGTAAACAGAATTAATTCATCAACCTATCACGTCCTTAAGTTACTACTTCCAGTTCAGTCCAATTATTAAAAAGTGAAAATTTAAAAACGTCAAAAATTTGGAAGTACATTTGGAATTTTTGCTTTCAACATTTCCTCATTTTGTCATCAAAAAATAATTTAAAAAAAACCAATAAATAATGATAAATAAAGATATTGTGATTTTTACTTTCGCAATCTTTTTAAACATTAGTTTTCATTTTCATTGCCATTTTATTTTATGTTCTGTCGACTGAAAGGACGCCGTTAGTTCTGCGAGCAGCGACAAAGCTGGAAGACGTAGGTAGAATGTGCAACGTGTTTAAGAGTGTTTCAATTGTTGGAATTTAAATTGTTGGACTTTATAACCTCATGATTCAATTAAAAGACGCTAACAACAACACCAACATCAACATCAACACCAACATCAACAACAAAATCAACATCAACGCCAACAAAGAAAACAACATCAACAACAACATCAGCATCATCAACATCCTCACCAACAACAATTTATTAGCATTTGTTATATACATTACGAGTGTAATTAAGAATGTACTTAAAGTACTTACACAGTACAATAACTAAATTTTACTTACACAGTACAATGTAATAACTAAAAATGTAATAATTAAAATGTTTAAATCATTTTTTAAAATAAATTAAATTTAGTGAAATTTTATTTACAATTGCATATGTAATTCTCAAAGTGGAAGATATTGCACATTATTAAAAAATAAATTAATAATAAAAAATAAAAATTATTAAAAAATATTATCACATATTGTTTCTAATCTAACGTTATATATATATATTATTATTAATATTATTATTATTAGCAGTTAATAAGATTACATCATGACGTCTTGTAAATCAGGAAATTTTTGTTTACAGGTAAAACATTCAATAAGACAAACGAAACCATGACTCAGGCTTGCGGTAGCAACCGTCGTCAAGGCTCGCTTGGCACGTGACCAAGAAACTCATCCATCTCCCCGTCCTTTGTTCCGGAGGCTTTTTAAAAGCACATGTTGCGTAACATTCCAACCGTTCAGCAAACATCTTCTCTTCATTTTTCTCCAAATCCATCGTCGGAATTTTCGGAATAAAATTTTTAAAAAACAAATAATAAAAATTATTTTTCTATTTGAACAAGTGAAGTTAAAACTTCGTCTTTTTTGTGAAATGTTTAGTTTCAATTTCAATTAAAAACTTTTTAATTTTTAAAAACTTTTTTGGCAATTAATGGAGAAATGTTTAAAACAAGATTTCACGTCGAAACACGCAAAAACTTGAGTTCCTCGAATCGATTACGTTTGGCCTTTAAATCTAAATAATAATTATTTATAATATTAATAATTATTTAAATATTAATAATTATTTATAATATTAATAATTATTTAAATATTTAATTCTCTGAAATTATTGATAATATCTTGAGTGCAATTTATGGAAAAAGTTACTTCTAGACATTGTAATTGCAAACAATTATTTTGAATTTAATTACGTTCGAGGTAATTATGGAAAATTATTTCTTATTATTTATTATTGTTATTATTATTATTATTATTATTATTATTTCTTATCACAAGCGATGGGAGCAGTGGATTTTAAAGTGATCCGAGGTCTCGATTCAATTAAGTTTTAAAACTATTTATTGAATATTATCAGTAATATTGTCATAATACATATCAAAGATTATTACAACAATTTCTACTATTTTAGGATTGCAGAATTATTTTATTATTATTATTATTATTATGGAATTTTCACATTATTCCTCTCGGCCTTCCACTCGGTGAAGGATGAATGGAGTGCTCAACAGAGATTTTTTTGAATCTCCGAAACATTGGGACCTGGTATCAACTCCACTCCTTTTTATTATTATTATTATTATTATTATTATTATAGTTGTTACTATTATTGATATTATTATTATTATTATTATCATCATCACCATCACATAATAACATAGATATTATAATACAGTAATTGCAATTGTTATTCAATTTATTAATAAAAGTTGAAAACACAATAACAAAGCGAAGGAAGCGAAGGATCATTACACATTAAACATTACACATTAAAAATTACACATTACACATTAAACATTACACATTAAACATTACACATTAAACATTACACATTACACATTAAACATTACACATTAAACATTACACATTACACATTAAACATTACACATTACACATTAAACATTACACATTAAACATTACACATTTCACATTACACATTAAACATTACACATTAAAAATTACACATTACACATTAAACATTACACATTACACATTAAACATTACACATTTCACATTAAACATTACACATTAAAAATTACACATTACACATTACACATTAAACATTACACATTACACATTACACATTAAACATTACACATTAAACATTACACATTATTACTTACAAGCATTACATTATTCCTTACAATCATTACATTATTACTAACAATCATTACATTATTACTTACAATCATTACATCATTACTTACAATCATTACATCATTACTTACAATCATTANCCTATCAGGTAAAATTAGGTCGATCAGAAGATTTCTTGTCGATAAATAGCTAGAATCACATTCGACATGACAATGAATTTATAAGAATGGAAGTAATTGAAGGCAAAAATAATAATAATAATAATAACAACAATAATAATAGTAACAGTTAATTTGTAAGGCACCATGGGCGTTGCAATAGAGGCTTTACTTATACATTAATGATGTATTAGTTATTGTTAAACAGTTAGTAAAGACTCATTGATTGACCAATCAATCTTAACTCATTGAAGTAGAGCAAAGATTGGCTGGTTGTGATTTAGGATGTTTGCTGGAAAAGCAGGATGAAGCTTCACTTAATTAATTGCAGCCAGTCATCATCACCTTAATTATCGCAATGGTAGTTATATTTTAAAGGGCCATAAAATTACATCAATTATTTTAATTATACTGTTAAACTAAAGAAAATACAAATTAAAGACATTATGACATTAAAACTTCACTTATTGACTTAAAAATAAAAATTTGTCGATTTGCAGAAGAAGGTCCTGAACTTTGTGGAAAATGTCGTCTGCAATTTCTTCCTCATCGGCAGGGCTAAGGTCAGTGATAATGAGTGTTTATTATATCTCCAATAATCATATCAGTATCAATCAATATCAGTATTATTATATCAGTATCAATTATATTACAACAAATATCAATGTTAATGTCTTCTTTCATTTTCTGAATAACGAATAACAATAACGTTGAAATAAATACTGGTTGTATCTCTCAATGTTAATATTTCTAATGCCTCTTCTACCTCTTCTACTACTGTGGAAAAATATGCTTCTAGAAGTTGTATTTGTTTAATGTCAGAAGATGCATTTGTTTAATGTCAGAAGATGCATTTCAATTTGAATTTCAATGAATGTCATTATTTCAATTTTTAAAATATTCCTTGATGCTGAGTTTGTGGATTGTTAGTGCAAGGAAACGGCCGACAAGTACGTCCCACAGTTCTTCGATTCACTCCGCAAGAACTTTGTAAGCATTTGACGTCTTCTTGATTAAGCAAAATTAATTTAATCAGTAGATTTTAAATATTTGCAATAATCGCAATAACATGGTCATTAGTCGAATTGTTGACTTTTCTCTTAGTTTGAATCTTGAATAACAGTCACAAATGTATAAAAAAATGTATTAAGTCATTATTTAATCATTAGCATCAGAGTTAAAGACTAATCTGTCACTCACATCAACACTCTTCATCATCTCGCCTAATTATGCACAAATTATCGATCAAGTGTGAATTAATCATGCAAAATAAATACTATTAAAAGTGCATGAATACTTAATATTCAAGGATCCAAAGAAGATTTGCGCCATCTTCTGCAAGAAGAATGAGCATTCTAATGTTGACCAGAAGGTGAGTAGAGAAATTTCTTTTTCTAATTATGGCCTTTACTAAGTTATTGTTGCCATAAAATGTATAGGCATGATGATGACTGCTGCAACTGTGACTCACTCTTCTCTTTAAACTTGTTATTAAGCTCTCTGCTTTCACCACTTCCTTCATTTATTTTGATGTTTATATTTATCCGAACTTTTGAGTGCCTTATGTATCCAACCAGGATGTGAAGGCACTTTATAATAGATCTACCATTTATGAAGCCATTTATGTAGCATCCCTGCCCTAGACATTACGACTGTTGCCATTGCCGTGGGAATGCAACGAATGCGTGAATGTATTATTTGCTAGCATCTAATGTTTAACTTTTCTTTTCAGTTTCCTGATACGGCATGCATGGGATGCAGGTTCATTGCT
>MPNW01000185.1:0-54279 GCA_011800805.1 Hirudo medicinalis | reverse complement strand
TTTTAATTATAATTGCTTGAGTTGACGATGGGTTAGATTAATTTTCCAAATATATTTAATGATTTCTTTTTCAAATATCTTCAAGTAACTGTTGAAGCTGTGATTGAACTTACAAATACACAACCGTGATCAAATTACTATTGAAAAGTAATAATGTAAAGTCATCTTCAGATATTACAGGAATAATCCAACGTAACGCTAAATGGCAGATGTTGTTAAATATTACAAACAAAAAGTTTGAAATATTACTTTTCAGGAACTCTCAACTGGCAATGAATGCCAACAATGTCGCAATGTTTTAACCAACATGAAGGTGGTTGTTCAGGATCAAGATTCGAAGGTAAACGGGATGATAACTTTGTTCTGAGAGCGCATCATATTTTTATTCGCAATATGTCTGCTGAATTATGAGGACGAAAGCAACCACAGAAATAAATTGAAATAACAAATAAAAAATAATATAAAGAATGACTAATGAATAAATGGTCAACAAATACATTGAATAAATAGTTTAATTCTTAAAGCACTTTGCATCGTCGCATTGTGTCATGGACATAAATACGTTTGACATACAAAATAAATAAAAATAAATACATTTTAATACCAATGTAAATAAATATTTTAAATAATATATATATGTGTGTTTATATACAGATATAAATACATATGATATAAATGACTTTTGAATTTGAAAAGGAACTCATTAAATTCCAAGCAACCGAAAGCATCTGCAATGCCATGGAAACTGACAAGAAAATGGTTGGTGAAACTGGAAAATACATGTCTATAAATACATGTTAACGTAAAATTATGTAATAATTTATTAGCTAATTTGTCTAGCGCCTTCTTCTTTAGGCTGTAAATTTGTTACTTTCAGTGCAGAGCCATTATCAACCAGCCCATTGAAGATGTTTTCAAATCATTGTTATCAGACAATGTGAGAATACAATACATTTTCCACATAATTTCTATTTAATTCTTTATAATTTTCTATGTAATAACAAAATTAGCAACAACAACAACAGCAACAACAACAACAACAACAACAACAATAATAGTAATAATAAATAAAGTAACAAGCTAATGACGCACGATTAGTCCTTCAAGCATCGTCTAAAATGTTTGCCAGCATTTATTAAAAGATTCTTAAAAACCTTTTGGTGTATTTTATTCTTATCAAATAAATGTACTATTTTTATTTTTGTTTTGTTTATTGCTTCCTCCTTACAGGACGCCATTACAAGATGTCAGGTACTTGATTACTGTCGACCAGAGGTACCTCTTCCACAGGTTTCCAACTCCTACCACCCCGTGAACAGCTTCTGGTGCAAGTTTTGCATCAAGGCCTTCGACGAAGTAAAGAAGGCTATTGGATCCAACCCAAGCAGGGTTAGAACAAGTTGACACCGAATGTTATAAAATGCAACGTATCATATTTGTATTTCTGCTTGCTTAAGCATTCACTGGATTACCAGTAATAATTATGTAATAAAGTTTCCATATTTTTTGACAATTCACATTGCTGTGCTGTTTGTATTAACGGGTTTGATTTAGTGAAAGATCTGATTAGTCTATACAGTTGCTAAAAAAAAGTCTAAAACAAAAAATAAGAACCATTAAAAATATATTCTGTATTTATTTTGATTATGTCAAAAGTCGAATTCGAAGAGCGTAAATTTCTAATTTTAGGAAAAAGTGGAAGAGGAACTCGCGAAAACTTGCAATCATGTGCCAAAGATTATTCGCAAAGAATGTGAGAAAGTCATCAAAAAATTTGCCGACAAGTTGATAGATCTTCTTCTGCAAAAAGTTTCTTCTGAAAACATCTGCAAAGCTATCCACGCCTGCTCCACACAGCTTTGTGCAAATGGTGAAGGTAATTTTAGTTTTGAGATTTGGATTTTTTTTTAATCTACGAATAATCTTGAATAATTACTCAATTATTTAATTATTCATAATTATTGAAAAATAACATAATCTTGAATAATTATTCAATTATTTAATTATTCCTAATTATTCAATATAACAGTGGAAATGAATCTTAGTAAGCATAATTAATGTTGCCAAACAGTCCAAGAAGTTTCCAACCAATGTGAAACATGTGAGGTTGTAGTCAGGCTCCTCGAAGGATTGTCAGAGGGAAATAGTTCTGCTTTGAGGTCAGTCCTCCTTCAGTCGTGCCCCAAGCTGCCCTGCAAGTACCAAGTATCTGTGAGTGGTGCAAATTTCCGTGAAAATGTCATAAATAATAAATTATAATTATGAACATTTATTATAATGTTATAATAAACAAATCATGAATAAACAATAGACAACTCACTGTTGCACGAAAGAGCGGGTTTAATATCAGTGTTATAAATGAGGTTATGAGTTATGAATTAAGTTACATTTTTAATGCAGTCATTTGTTAATTAATATCAATAATCAACAATTTTGTCAATTTTATTCAGTGCCTCACTTTCGAAGAGAACCACGGAGAATCTCTGCTCCAGCTTCTCAAGAGTTTGGCTCCAACAGAAAAGATTTGTAAGGTTGGTTCTTTATGCAAAACTGTTTATCAAATGTTTATTATGTCATCATGTTTTAGTTTCTTACAATTTTCATTAATTAATGTAAAATCTTATAGATGTTGAACGTGTGCACTGATGCTGAACAGCGAACATCCAGCTTTAAGTGTATTGCTGGCCCAACCTTTTGGTGTTCGAGCCCTGTGAATGCTAAGTTTTGTGAGGTAGGACTTTGTTTTACTTTATGAATAATTTTTATAAAAAGCATTTATTATCGGTCACATGAAACATTTCTCGATTTTACTTTTAATGTACTCTTCATAATATTTATTTTAAATAATTAAACTACTAATAACAAAACAAATTCTTAATAAAAGGTGTAGCATTTGGGTGTAATAATAAACACAATTCAATAATTTTCTAGGCTGAAGAGCACTGCAAGAAATACATGTGGGTCTAGAGATTGGCTGGTTCTGGACACTTGTGAGATCAAAATAAACAAGAACGTGCACTTGAAATCTTATATCCTTTTCACGACTATGGAAATTAAAAACTAACTTTCGATTCTTTTTCAAAATTTATTAATATTTGAAATTTGTGAAAATAAAATGCTTCTATCCAAAACGTATTTTACGATGTACTTGAAGAAAATATCTCAAAAACGCCCTCATGTATTGCCGAAACTGGAAGCACTAAATTGAACTTTAAAAAATCCCGGCACACTGGAATGCGCGATACAATTTTTGATTGCGAATTATGAATTACTCATTGGCCTGATAACTTCTGGTTTTTGGGCAAAGAAATTGTTTCCTGCTTGCATGTCATGAGATGGTTGCGCAACATCATTAAGAATGCAAACTGCACATGACATTTGTGCAAATCCTAATCACTAAGTATGAAGGACAACACAAGTCATGCGGAACAAAGCGGTAAGGGTTTGACGACCGAGGAAGGAGATCATCCAATTTCAGGCATTGGGCAGCGAGAAGTTTTCTTCTGTTTATATATTTTTTCCAAAAATCTTCAATTGATATGACGTCACATATGTTTAGCTAGCCCTCTCCCCTCTCGTCACAAATCATCACAAATGTTTGAAGCCCCTCCCTCCCTATGTGCGTGACGTCATTTATGGATGGCTCCATGGCTCCTTATCCAATTATTTGATTAATTAATCATTTAAGAATTTTTTATTATCAATTTAGCGACTTATTTATTCCAAGTTAACAGTTTTGTTTTCAATAAAAACCAACGGCCTTATCAAACTGAATTTTGAAGAAAGAAATCCTGAAATCTTAAATAAATTCGGAAAAATAGATGTCACATAAAATGCCTCTTTTAAATATGCATAATTAAAAAAAAAGAAAGCTTCCAAAAAATGTGGCAATATATTTTATATTAATTTGTTCGAATAGACACTGAACAATGCAAGGACGCATCTCAAACCAGAAGTTTATGATTCAAGATAAATTAGCCAAATAGATACAGCCTTTGGTGCACTTAGGGTTTGGATGTCTCGATTGGCTGCTCTTCAATCGTTCGATAAATCAAATATCGATATCAACCAATTGCAAAGTCAATCACATGATCGACAATTGAATTCACAAGTGATAATTATCTCTATTTATACCCCATCTTCCTATCAGACTGCCACCGACATCTCACAGCCATGGAGTTCCTTAAGGTTGCTTTCCTTCTCAGCTGTGAGTTTTTCAAGAACTTTCATTTGTTTTAAAATTATTTTTTACTAAATTATAATTTAGAACTATTAAAATCTATTATAACATAGTTTAAATACGAATGTAGGCGTGTTACAAGCATTTTGAAAATGTTTAACGTGCTTCAGTTGATAGATCTTACTGCCTTGAAAGATTTCTCATCTGCGATGATCTTTAATTTTTCTTTAATTCATTTTTTTAATGTATTCATTCATTTTGATGCATTCATTTTTTTTTAATGCATTCATTCATTTTAATGCATTCATTTTTTTAATGCATTCACCTATTTCTTTGTTTGAAGTTATTTTATTAGCATTTATAACAGTTTAGCTACTTAATTCGTTTGTTTGTATTCGAGATCTAAATCAAATTTTGTCTCATTTGCATAAAGGTATCGCTTCCCTGGGCGTCTTTGCCAACCAAGTCACCGTTGAAGTGGTGAGTTTTCATAAATTATTTATTTAAAATTTAAGCTCCCTTAAAATTTCATTAAATTTAAATTCATTTTTATTGGCGCACTCTGAGGGATTTTGTTTTTTCCCTAATTATTGTAATGATAATTGGGTAATAATAATAATAACAATAATAATAAAGTTTGTTGAAACAAATCAATCTCATTATGTGTTCATCATGTAATGCAGCATTACAAAATTCTATGGTTTATGAATTGCACAATTGCACAACTATTTTTCGAATTGATAAAAATTACAGATCATTTTTATGTTAACGTGGCCTTTCAATGACAACAATTGGTTGTTCATTAATTCATATTTATTCATTTATTTATATTTATTCATTTATCCTCCAGAATGATGGACTCCTCTGCGAAGGTTGCGAGTTAATCACTGATGCTCTCCTTGACATGATCGGTCAGGAAGAAGTTGAGGTTAGAATTTAAATAAATTTAAAAATATTAAATAAATAAATTCGAATACAACGATAATTCAATTTAAAATATTTTATTTATTTAAATGTCATTTATTTCTCACTTCAGCAAGAAATTACCAATTTCCTCATCAAGAATTGGTGCTCTCTTTTCAAGAATGGATCAAAAGAAGTTAGTCCCTTTTACTTCCTCTTGCAGATAATTTTGCTTTGTGTTATGGAATCTAAAAATAATCAGAATGCATTTTTGCAGAATGCAGATTGTATTGATGGTTAACTTATAATGTCGTGAATAGTTAAGAGGCTAATGAGAAGAATTTATAATTAGTACTATTCCAATTTTCCGAAAAATGTCTTTCATTGATTTCTTAATATTTATTAATTATTCTACCAATAATGCCTTTATTAAAACCGAGTTATTAACCAGTTTATAACTAAGAGAATACATAGTTTAATTAAAACTCACCGATATTGTTTGCAGCAAATAATTACAGTTATTTTCCAAATTTGTGTCATACTCCACTCCATTAGACCAAGAAATTATTTTTTAACTACAATTATCAAATCATTAAGAATGTTTATTGCTTTGCGACTTTAATTTGTTTAATAAATTAATGCTGATTATTAATTAATGGCTTGATTTTCTCAATTCAGTGCATCGCCATGGTCAACGATTACGTAGTTTCCGGTCTCAAGGGACTCGCTGGCTCTGCTGTTAGTTAAATGAATAATAATAATAATAATAATAATAATAATAATAATAATAATAATAATGACGATGATGATGATGACGATGACGATGATAATGATGGTGATGATGACGGTGATGATGATGACGATGATAATGATGATGATGATGACGGTGATGATGATGATAATATTGTTTGAAATGATGTGTTCACATTTAAAAACGTAATAAAAATAATGTGTTTAAGAATGTAGCCGTTCAGTTTTATATCTTTTAATATATTTTTTGAACAAATGAATTCCATTCAGGATCCTAAAGCCATCTGCCGCTTGGTCAAGGTGTGCGACAAAACTTCCAACAGCGTTTTCCAAGTGACTCCAGAGAGTTTGGTTGTCCCAGAAATTGAGAATCCTGAAAATGGTGTATTGGATTGCTTCCTGTGCAAATTCGTTGCTAAATCATTCTCCAAGATCATTGACGTCCCAAAGACCGAAGTAAAAAAAATTATTACGAATAAATCCGCTTCATAAGAAAATAAATTAATCGATTAGCTTCTTAATGACGATTATTGTATTAATAATAACAATAATAAATATGTTTATTAAATAAGCTCTTTAGATAATAGATCTGGTATCATTGAAAGACATCATCTGCGATCATCTTTATATTGAAGTTAATGGAGACGATAACGATTAAAGTCTTTTGACTTTCATCCACAGGACAAGATCGTCCACAAAATGGACCAAATCTGCGATGACGTGTTCTTCTTCAAGCCCCAGTGCCATCATCTCGTTAACAAATACTTCAAGAAAGCTCTTGACCTCCTCGTCAAGAAGGAGCTGTCTCCCGACCAAGTCTGCCAAACCTTAGAGATGTGCTTTTAATAATCCAACCACAACATTGGCATCTGACATGTAACAATGTCCAAGATTTAACTGGAATCTAAATGTTAACTTTATTTTTGTCAGTTGCTTTTAATAAATCTTCAAAGTTCAACACTGTCGAAATTAAAGTTTTAAATCTGGGAGTTGGTGCTTCACGTGGCATTTGGGCTTATTTTCCAATAAATTCAAATCGATCGACGTAAATTATCGACTGAAATTAAAAAAAATGTTTTCGGTACCAGCGAAAGAGGAATTATGGAGTAATTTATTTTAGGGAATTCAACTGATTCCTTACAACTTTATTTTAAAACCCTGGCTTCACCTTTTAATTAAATGCTTTTAAATTTTATTTCGCAAAACTAGAAATAAAACCTCAAAATAAACATGATATTTTCTCATTGTTCCGCATAAACTATCGACAAAGTCAAAAGGGAGATTTATAAAAAAATTAATAGAAAAAACAAAGAATCTTTCAAAGTGTATGTAAGCCTAACACGAAACTCAGAAGGAAAGATTTTTAAGTAATAAATTTATGCTCCATTACATCATGCCACAACATAAGCGTAAAATATGCATAATATAATTTACGAGATTATTTAATAAATCACAGAGTCTAAGAATTTGAATATATTGGAAAAGCATAAATGTGTGTATTTCATAAACAAAGATAAAACAAATCACTGTAACCAATTTAGTATGCTGACTTAAACGAAAAGTCAAACAGGGGTTGAGATACAAAATATTGGTTGGCGACCAGCAATGTCCTAAAAAAGTCGACAAAGTTTGGAATAAAAGCATTTGATGAATATTATAATAACGTAATAACATATTAACATAATAACATATTAACATGATTCTTTCCGATCATGAATAATTAGTCAATTTCGTTCAATCACGCTAAGATGACAGCAAGTTGTAATCTTTGAAAGATTATTTAGAACCTGAAAAATATTTAAAATATCTCTGCATAATTTTAACCAATTGTTAAAACACTAAATAATTTAGGAGTACAAGTTAATTTAACTCGTGACCAACTTAAATGCACATCACCCCATCACCTCACAGATCACACCACCGCTGCCTCATTATTGTAACAATATTCTTGAGGGCTTTATTAGCTCATAACCAAATATGGAAATTCAAATCCAGACAATTTGGACTCAAAATTGATTCTATTAATTATTAATTGATTTTAAGAATTTAGTTTGGTTTGCATTATTGTAAATGATACGAATAATTTCAGTATACTTATGCGATATTTATAGTAAAAATATTTGCATGCTCAGATAGCTGCTTAGATATCCTAATAATATTATAGATTTTTTTTTAATGTGAGCATAAAAACTCTGAGACCCATAAAGACCCATAAAAACAAATAATTGCAAATAAACTTTTTAACAAATTTGAATTAACATATTAATTCACATGTTAATCACAATTAAGTAGAATTTAATCTTCATTCTGAACCAAACGAAACATACCACACTCATGGAGTTATGGCTGGACGATGACATACACAAGTATGATACATGCAATGGATATTGAATTTATCTAAAGCAAATAAATATATGAAATATTTTTTAATTTTATGAGGGTTAAATACTATTTTCAATTGTAAGCGAACTCTCTTTTAGTACATGCAGTACCTTTAGTGCAGTAAATTTAGCTCAAAATGATTCACATGGATGGACAAAGATTCTCTAATAGATGCACTGTATTATTGATTAGAAACCATTTTTGAGTAAACAATCCCTTGAAATCCAGACAATTGTTTTGGAATTTTTAATTAGCATCTGTGAAGAGCAGAAATACGCCCTTCAGGAATTATTAGCATATCACATGAGGAACTTTGTGTATTTATATAAATCCCCTCTCGGCATTTGCCATCGTGGTCACCAAAGCATCATGGAATTCATCAGGGTTGCCTTCGTTCTCAGCTGTGAGTTTTCTTTTACTTTTATTTGTCTTGTTTTCTTTTTTCTAAACTTTTCTTAATTTATTAAATAACACTATTACTAATAAATAATAACGATAACAATATTTTAAATCTCGCAATCCTTTTAAGGCTTCGCATTCCTGGGCAGCTTCGGCAGTGAATTTGAAAACGGGGTGAGCACGAA
The DNA here is from genome assembly GCA_011800805.1 of Hirudo medicinalis. Taxonomy (NCBI): domain Eukaryota; kingdom Metazoa; phylum Annelida; class Clitellata; order Hirudinida; family Hirudinidae; genus Hirudo; species Hirudo medicinalis. Next base: position 45,480 of record MPNW01000185.1, on the reverse strand, counting down.
GCACCATTTTGTTTTCTCTCACATTAAGAGTCATTTACTCTTAAATTTAAAACATTTTCAATAATTTCATCGTAAATACTTATAACTTAATAATTATTATTATTAAACAACAGCGCTTGGGCAATGGAGTTGAACACATGTGCGAAGACTTCGTGTCGTCACTCGTGAAATCATTTGAAGACAGGGAAGAGGTCGGTATTTAAATCTTATTTATTCTTATATTAAAGTTAATTAAGTCTAATTTATTTTGTAAGAATGATAACATCTTTATGATTATATTGCTCCTAATTGTTAACTGTTTTTTTTGTTTTTCCTGTTGGAGTTTGAGTTGTCCAGCATAAATATTTATTTGGCATTCAATTGTTACCAGACAAAGATTGTTCAATTTCTGAAGGAGAACATTTGCGACAACCTGGTCATTGGTCAGGAAACAGTAAGTAATTATTAACTATAGTTAATGTCATTCAAAGCTGTGCTAATTTGCATTATTACATTTTAAAATGTTATTATTATTATGCATTAAGATTATGAAATGACCAAATGAATAAGTAAATAAATAATTTATAAATTAAAAATATTAATTTATTAGTAATTAATTAATTAACTAATTAGTGAGAACGATAACATAACATGATAATGATAATCATGACATGCAACATCTAACTTTTTCTTTTAACTGTTACTTATTTAAATTATAACCACATTCAAAATCCTCCCAAATGTCCTTCCAGTGCAAGATGGCAGTTGATGCTATCGTTCCAGGAATCATCAAGAAAATTGAGAATGAAGCAGTAAGGATCAATGAATTATTTTAATTAATTATTTTCATGCCTATTAAAAGAAAATCATTAAATGCTTGACAACATTTCTAATGTTTTAAATGTTTATGTCCGTTTTTTGTTGTTTAAAATTTCTTAAATGATGCAGTTAATTCGCAATTTAAAAAGTTAAAATTTAACAAAAATTATGAAGTTTTTCAAATCATGTTTATTGATTAGATGCTCGCCTAGATAGAAATACTATTTCTAAAATATTTCGAATGATTTGTTACGACGTATCGAACTTCCCATCTGGACAGTCCAAGCTAACTTTAATTTATTATTATTAATAATTTGAATTGAAAAATAATGAAACTTGCCGAGGCATTTGTCTACATTCATTCGACCTCCATTAGATTAATAATTTATTCATAATGCAAAAATAATTTCAGAACCCAAAGAAGATTTGCACTGCCATCTTCAAAAATTCCAAGTTGTCGAACGAGAAAAAGGAGACGCTCCTGAATGTTATTCAGCTTTTGTCTTCTAACGTGAGTTGTTTTGTTTTTTTGTGTGTGTAAATAATATTACTTAATTAATATTACAGTAAATTAATATTACTTTTTATTTTTCATTTTATCGTTAACAATTCATATTTATGTTTGTAAATATAATTCTCATAATCATATTGTTAATTTGTTATATCTTTACAAATATTTTTATCTCATTATTTAAATTAATTAACGAATCATCATTTGTTCCAGTCCGTAAACTGTGAAGGATGCAAGATCGTCAGCCAAGCCATTCTTGACACTCTGGTTGATCCTGAAGTCCAGGTTAAATTTTAAATAATTATTTAATTACCTTATAATTTACTTATGATTAAATAATTATAACAATCATTACTCATTATAATATAATATAATATAATAATCATAATGTAAAATATATTACGTCAAGTAGATATAAATTCTAAAGTAAATGAATGTAATTTATGCCTGTTTATTAACATCCATTTAATGATAATTAAATTATGCAGCTGAGTTTCATCAAGCAATTTCAATTTAGCACTCAATTTATTGAAACATATTCAATCCCTAATAAATAAATGCTTCATAATTAAAAACTTTGTGTGAAATTGCAAATTATTTGAAAATCTCCAGATGTCCATCATCGACTTTGCCACCACGAACTTCTGCCCAATCCTTGGAAGCGGTGCCGAAGATGTTAGTGGGCTTCATTATTAATGTTTAACTATTCAGTCCGTAGACTTTTTATTTATTTATTTTCAACTAATAGAAGGGCCAACCAATAATCATTAATACAAATTTGTGAGGCCAAACAGTAAATAATAAAATAGTGTGATGTAGAGATTTATCATGTATTAATTAATTGAATGATTATTTGAGTTACTATTTGTAGTGCAAAGATACCCTCCTCTTATATGCCCCAGACATTCTTTCGAACATTGCCACCGATCTGGTTAGCAATTGAGAAATTGCTTTTCTGCCATAATATTCATCATTACGATATTACTAATGAATAAATTATGATAATTAATTGTTGCCCGCCATTCTCATTGGATGAGCAGGTATTTTGTAGGAATAAGATCTTGGATGACTTTCACAATGATTTATAGTAGAACTGTTTTTTTAATTAAGATTAATTTTTTTTTACCTCAATTTAATTTATAACCCCGTTAATTTTCACCCACCATCTCTTAAATATTTGGCACTGACGTTGGCCGGCAATAATTGCTTGCAGAGCACAGACCTGCTCTGCGCCAAACTGGGAAGCTGTGAAAAGAAGGCCGACCTCGATGTCCACACAATGGTGGAGGAAGTTAAGGAGGAAGACGTCGATGGAGCTGAGAACTTCAACATGAAGTGCATCACATGCAAGTCCATCGTCAGAACAATCGAAAGACACATCCACGGAGAAAGGACTGAGGTTGGTTTTGGTTTGGATTAATTAACTGATCTATTGTAGTATTTGTTAACTGATTTATTGTAGTATTTAGTAATAAATTTTAATTAATTCATATGTTTACTAAATTACTCGGGCAGAGGGTTTTGACATTATCGAAAACGCAATCGTTATTGCTTTGTCTCACAAAGTTAGTTAGAGGCAATAATAAAGTCGGGAACATTGTTTGGCATTTTTTGCTCACATTACATCCTCCTCCAGACGCAATAATAATAATAATGATAATAATAACAGTAGTATTAATAATAGTATTATTGTACTACTCTGATTTGGTGCAATCGACTTAAACGGGATGTTCCTTTTCCGCAGAGCAAAATCATGCATTCCATGGACAAAGCTTGTGACAATTTGCCAGTCCCCTTCTTGAAGGCCAAGTGCAGACGCTTTGTTGACGTCAAGTTGAAGCGTGTCGTTGATGCCTTCGCTTCTGAACTTCAACCTGCTGAGATCTGCCAACTTGCTGGAGCTTGTGCCTAAAAGTCTGGCATCGATCCTTGGAAGGCTGGAGAAAAAGCCTTCAATCTCGCTCTCAATATTATTAATTAAAGCGTTTTATAATAACTTTAACTTGCAATAAAATGATCTGAGTCAACATCTTAGATTTCATTTGCTTTATTTTTGTTTTACCTTGTTAAAAGTTAGAGATCAACTGCAACTGTAATCACCAGCGATCACGAGTAAATCGATAACGAACCACAAAAAGTAATATTTTGGAAAAACAAGATCTTAAAGCGTCCAAGCCGTATGAATATCCACTAAAAGATTGTTTGAAGTTTTGAGCAAGAGCGATTATTTCATTAACATGGTTACATCATCGGCATCGGCATATTATTATTATTACTTTTACTACTATTACTATGCACTTGCACACTTATTATTATTATTTTATTATTGTTATTATTATTATTATTATTATTATTACTCAAATTAAAGTGTTAAAAATTAAATGAAATTTAATGTGTTTTATTACTAGGATAATTAAACAAACCCGCGGTCTGCAAGTTTATCAGTCTCGCACTCCAAACCGTCTGCAACTTTAGCTGAAATTTCTTTTCAGAACAATGTGCAGTTTCCTTTAGACACAATCTGTTACGCTATTTCATCGGTTGTCACATCCCTTTACATCTTATGCATTCGAATTATTTCATCTTTTGTTAAGTTCGTGCAAAAATTGCCCCTGATTTGGTAAATTGCACGCTGTACCAAACTTCAACTTGTAACGTGGAGCAGAAATTAGTAAAAGGTGGTACGGCGTTCAATGTTATCGATTTCATATCGCCGTAGCAAAAACTTGCACGAACCGTTCTGAACTACTGAAATTTTAGTCGGCAATATTCGGTGATTGTTTCCTTAGGCTTAATTGGAGTTTGATTTATTTGATCTTATCGTTTGAACCCATGCGACTGTCTTCTCAACTGAAAAGTTAGATGTGAAAGGTTAATACGTAGCTTGTAGATTACTCGTTTTCGACTCACCTACAAGAAAATATCCAATTTTTAATTGGTTTAGTAAATTGCTCTGAATAATATTTAATGCGAACAAATAATTTTCTACTACCATGCTTTAATGTCTTTACGCATAATATTAGAATAGAATTGGAAGTTCCAACTTAGAAATTTACAATTTCGTTGATTTAGAAAGGCTTCCAGAAAATACGAGATGATTTTTCATTCATTGAAGTTCTTCATTTGCTTAATTTATTTATATAACCTATCGTAATCATATTTATGCAAAATAAATGATAAACCTTTTTGCTTTCGTTAAATCATTTATTTCAATAAAGATTTTAACTATTAAAATAACAAAATTTAAAAACGAAATTGATATTGCTAACAAGAATTCAAAGTGAAATGATAGAAATGTGGAAGTTGATGTTCGCTGTGGTCACCTTCCACACAACATGGGACTGCACCCTTTCGACTAAAGGTTTGTCAGGTTTCAACTCATGGCTTTGCTGATTGTTAAAGTTAATTAAGGAGATCTTAATATTATTGATTTTCGTCCGAGAAATATCGGAAGATTTATAGAACAGCATTAAAAGAATCTAACAATATGAATTGAATAGAAAAATGTGTTAAAGATATTTTCTTTTTAAATTCTGAGAAATTGATAGTAATTAATAATAATAATAATAATTTATCAGATGATAAATAAGCCGTAGCAGCAAAAACAATGCTACAACAATATTATTACCATATTGTAATACAATAATGCAGTTATACGAATCACTCAGTACTTAAAATTATTGTTAGCAATTTTCTAACAAAATTTGTTGATTTTAGATTGAAATTTCATCATATTATCAACAACAAAAAATTCTAAATTCTGTGCCTTTTCGTTACATAATAACATAAATAATAGCGATATTATATTTTTATTATGACGCCACATGCGTCAGAGGCGCAATATACATTCTTTAACGAACTTTTTCTGGAATTTTTTTGGCGCCAACATTCCATCTTTTCCATCTTTGAAATAGTTCAACTTCAATTCAGCAAACAAAGAGGTGATCCAGCATGAAAACTTCTTGACCCATAACATAATGGTTTGTGAGAGAAGTTACTCGATTTCTAATCGAAATTAATTTACAAAAAATTATAATAATAATAACAATAACAACAACGACACTAACATAATTTTTTAACAACCAGATCAGAGACATCCGTATTCCACATCCTGTCCTCACCCCCATTCCAGGCGTGGGTCTGGATTTACTGTTTAGCGAATTGTTCATATACTTGTACTTCGATTGGGAAGCTCTGTCAAAATTAGATGAATTGGAAATCAAACTCAAAGGATTTGCCACCGTAACCAGTAAAGTTAATGTCAGCTTTTCCATGACATTCATCAACAAAGGAGGCCAACCAAGTTTCGATGTTGCATCTTGCGATGCACAGTCGAAGGAATTTGATCTTCAATTTAAAAACGAATTGTACAAGTTGTTCGTAACAATAGCTCTCTTTTTTTATATTATAGTTGCTCATTCAATTATTAAAATAAAAGATTTTCTAAAGCAGTATGCTTTCTAATTAAAGTTGTGAAATTAGTTTTAGTTTAATAATTATTTCAATTGTTAACAATTTACTTAATAAGAAATTTATTATAAGCTTTAATTAACATATAATTACTATGCAGGAATATTTTTTAAACAAATAAATCAACTGAAACTGCATCTTTTACCTCGGCAGAGACAATCCGGCTGGAATGAGGGAAGTGTTTGAGATTCTCCTTTGTAAAGAGGCCATGAAGATCTTGCAGGGGTATATCAACGAAAGGAACATCGATGAGTGGATAGACTTGTACGAAAAAGCTACTTTTGGGGACAAGAATGAAATGCCGGTTTGAATAAATCACTTCTATTCGACGTTCAAACACGACAATTTATTATAATATAAAATAACTTGTCATTATAATAATTAATGAATATTCACAGTAATAGACCTACATGGTTATCATCGTTGTTGTTATTATTATTATTATTATTATTATTATTATTATATATTACTTATTATATATAATATATTATATATTATTATTATATATTATATATTATTAGAATAATAACCAAAACAGGAAAGTAAGCCAACAGAGTTTGCAGCTTCAAGCGAAGAACGCTCGATTGGATTCAAGGTTGACTGAAATGAAATTTGATTTTGCAATCACCTTTTCGCATTTTAAAGTACGACGGTAAATAATTGAACGATTGCTTTAAATTACCCCACAATATTTGTTATTATTGTAATAATAAAAGTAAAACAGAGTTATATTTATGACCCAAGGGCATAGAGACAGTTGTACCGTTGCATTATGAAGAAGAGACATTTCCGAAGACCGGAAAGGTCATTGTTTTTCTTCAAATTATTTATATTTACAAACAATTTGAAAATTAATATAATTATTAAATTAATACTGAAACAAAGATTCAATTTTCATTCTCTACGACCAACAAGATAAGCCTACACAAAAACCACAGATAAACAAAAATGCATATAATACATTCTTATAAACAAATAATTAACATAATTACATTCTTAATTACATCAAATTATTCTTTAATTAATCCAACTTTGTTATCTTGTTAATCAAACATATCATTTACAATTATCATTGAAGACCACAGAGGTTAATGGACCACCGTGTCAAACGTTGGGAATGACGTTCCCAGAAGCAGCCCTAAACCAAGCCTTGATGGTCTCGTACAAGAGCGGATTGAACATTTCATTCGAGATGAACCTGTGGGGGGTAACTGGTCACTAAATTTGTGCCACCATTACTTGTTATCCTCTAAATCAATTACGAGTTCTCTTATCATCGTGATCATGATCGTCCCTATCACTCCTGCAATTGAATTTCCTCCTCCTCCGTGATCATGATCATCGTCACCATAGTCATCGTCGTTATCGTCATCATCACCAGGGTTTGGCTGCAGCTCTTCTACTCAACTGGGTACAGGCAGAAGGACCATTCAGGATGAATTTCTACTCTCCAACAATTCCAACCTCTTGCATCACAAGGACAGGAATTTATACATACAACGAAGGCACTGTTGACGTCAGTCATGGAGGAGCTGCATTGAAATCTACTTCTTCGTCGAACATGACTTTCTCTTGCATGATGGTTTTCAATGCCTCCCTGAATTCAGACCACCGTAAGATGCGATTCAAACCCATCACCTTGAATCTGATTCTGAGGAGACCAGGGTTCAACTTATCAGGGGTCAATAAAGTCATTGGCGATCACTTCGCCAAAGTCTTTCTATCGAGTCTGTCTTCTAACTTTGACTTTGAATTGCCGAAGTTCAAGAGGAAGTCTATTAAAAATCCCAGCATTGATCTCGTGCCAGGATACATCCTCTTCTTGTCGGAAGTTAAACGATCAATCACCTCTGGACGAATGGGGTAAATTCTTCTGATCGGCTTTGTGACTCCCGTCCTGGGTCTGGTGTGCGAAACTATGTCTGGACTTATTGAAAAGACCAATGGCGATGATAATGCTGATCATGATTATAATGATGGCGACGACGACGACGATGAAATTATAGGGTTCTTTTGAAGACTGGCTTTCTCAGCTGTTTCTGAGCAATTTTTAAAAATTATGTTTCTATTATTTCATTCAGAGGCATAAATCGATTAGGCAGAGAACCAATGTTTAAGTTTCAAGTTTTTGTTGGATGGGTTTTAAAACAAAAAACAAAGTTTTATTGTTTTACTGTTCAGCTTAATTTCTGGGGAGTATGTTCGGATCTACTTTATTTTTTTCCTTTTTGATGTTAAAATTCATGTGCATATGACAATTTGTTAAATGACAAAGTTAGGGTTTCTTACAGAAATGAGGCGGCATCTAAAATAGAGACAAAAACTGAAGCCCGACAACAAAACACCAGAAAGATGTTCGTACTTATTTACCATTAGATTAACATAAAATAACTTTTGTAGCACATCAGAACAATATTTGATGATCTGAGAAGCAGATCTCGAATTGTTAATCTTAAACTGTTCTGCTGAGGGTTTGCTCATACTCTAAGTATCCTCTAAAGGGATTCGGTGGATTTCACTTGCACTGGAACAAAAATCCCGAGACGTAAATTTGGGATTTGTAGAGATTTTCTTTCTTCAGAATTTTAGGTCTTAAGAAAACAATGCGCATTTCAATACTGGTAGCCGCACTAGATATTCGAACACTTTTTTTTCGAAAATAAATCTTTCAACGGTCTCTGCGTTAATCCTCATGGATTATTTAAAGATTCTTCATCTGTTCTTTTTTTTTTGATTAAAGATCATTTCTTAATATTTTCTAAATAAATCTTTGATAACACAAGCATTTAAAAATGGTTCAAAACAGTGATTCAAAATATTAATATATGTGTTGATAAAGAGTATTAAAGAAATTTCGCGGTGATGGCAATGTGGCACTTCTGAATATTATAAAATATTAGTTTCAAACATTGTTATTATGAATGTTTTGATTCTAAGTTGCTTTGTTTTTACTCGCTCCTTTATTTGGCTTTTATTTCATTCAAAGCTGATGCGGTTTCGTTATTTAATTTAAATCCTTCTCGTGACAAGTTTATTGTCGGAATATTTGGTGGGAAATCGGCCTCTGTGCAGCATTTTGATGGGTTTTGATCTCGGAAGATTCGAGGGAGAGGTTGACGAAGAATTAATTTGTCCCATTTGCAGCGGGGTTCTGGAGAATCCAGTACAGGTGAAAAGTGTTCATTATTCGATGCGGATTGCAAATAAGTTTTAAAATCTTCTTGACAGTATTCTGAAAATTGAAATCAAATTGCTGGGTTGAGATGACTTAGATAGGAAGCAAATATTTTAATTAACTATCTTTTACCACAAAACATTTGAATTAATTTATTTAAAAAACTTGCTTTTACATCTTTTACCAGGCAGCTGATTGTGAACATGCCTTTTGTTCCACGTGCATAAATGACTGGCTAACAAGGCAGACCACGTGCCCCATTGACCGAGGAATTCTCAGAAAGAATCAGCTGAAACCTGTTCCGAGGATTTTGAGGAACCTCCTGTCGAGACTTAAAATCACTTGTACGAATTCTGAACTTGGATGTCAGGTGATCCTGAAGATGGATACTTTGCAGGCACATTTACAGGTGATGATGACAACTTTTGTTTTGGGAAAAATGACATTGTTTGTAATGTTTGCATTAAACAAAGTACATTGAATTATATTGCATGAGCACACGTTTCAACAAAGAGTCTAGTACGCATTGCAATGTTAGAATTGATGTTTTGGAAAGCTTGTGAATTAAAAATTTAAGTGCGCAGTAAAATGCTTTTACAACTTTGGTCATTTGTCTGGATTTTCATGGTACAATCCTTATTAATGAATGTAAAAATTTGATTTGAGACTTTAAAAAAATTGTAAATCATTTATAACATCACTACATAGACTTGTAGACTAGATATTTTCATGTTTGAAATCATCTGGGTCATAAAGCTCCTACTGTTTTCATTTTGTTTTGTTGCTAATTTAAAAAAAAAAACAATCTAAAAATACATGAAGCTCTATGTAATTCTCCATTTGGCTTGTGTTATTATTTCTCATTATTTTTGGAGTTTCTAGTTTTTAACAGCAGACGACAAACAGATCTGCTTCAAAACATCTGTTGATGTTTTCTATGGCTTTGAGTCAAACTGCCCATTACTTAGGAGTTAGATGATTGCCACATGAGATGTTAAGATGATTGCCGCATCAACAAGCACAATTTTTCCATATTTTTTCGTTCTCTGTTGTCACAGATTTAAGTTCATGTTGCTTGAACGAGCTTGAAGATTTATTACCAATGAATTAAAAAAAAAAGTATTACATAATATACCACCTGAATGTGATGCTTATTGTTTATTTTTGTCACGTTTGTAATTTTTATTTTGTTCCAAAATGAATTTTACTTCCAGGAATGTGACTTCAATCCAAAAAAACCAGTCACATGCAACAGAGGCTGTGACCTCACCATGCCGAAAGATAAATTCAGTGTAATCATTTCCAACTTCTGTTTTATTTCTCAAAATTATTCAATTTAAAAGCTCAACTTAACCTTTGAACCACCTTTTTTGCTCATGGTTGAATTTAAAACCAGGTTTCACTCCATATGACTCACCTGTTTATCAACCAAATATCCAAACACCCATTCACCCACCATCCATCCGTTAACATAATTTAGTTCATGAAAACATGGATTAGTTTGTTTTGTCGGATTTGCATTCAGCTGATCTACCCATATCCTATGCAAGCAGGGTTGTGAACACGACAAGTAATTGCTGCTGCTTTAATCCTCAAGTGCAGGAACACATCCCTCACAGCTAACCTGCATGGATTGATTTTCTGATCGAGTCATGCGATTTCAGAATCACGACTGCATCACAGAGCTGAAGACATTGGCACATCGCCAGAAGAACCAAATCACATCCTTACAGAAGGAGGTAGAAGAGGTGAGGGACCATAACGAAGAGTTGAGGAGAGAATTGTCCACCCTCCGGGTATATTTCTTCTCGTTGCCCTTAAAAATTGAGAATTATTAACATGTACTTTCAGTAGCATTAGGTAAGTTTGTACTTACACATGTCGAGCAAAAGCCATATTCTCAACAATTATTACATTTTTATTGTTATTATTAAAGTTAAATGCTATTGTTAATCATCGAAAGATGGACCGAAGTTGATGTCGAGTACATAAATGCATTATCGACGCATTCACACAAGCATTCATTTCATCCGAAGCTCAATTGAGCATCCATAAAAGGCTTTGCATTAAACTCCAGTTTTGCATGCTTGTGTGCTGGCTTAGAGCACCTGACAATCAAATAGCAGTTTGTTTGTGGTTATTGATGTATTGATTTCATTTGAACACATTTCACTCCTTATTACATTTTAATTCCTGACATCCTCTTAAATGAGGAAGCTTCCTTTAAATCTCGCTTGAAAGACTCACTTAATATTCACGAAGTCTTTTTACGACTTCAGATCTTGTGACATTCTTGTAAATCACAGAAGTCCTCCCACAAACGAGTCATTATTGGCTTGCATTCTCAGCTCTTCTTTTTTTTTGTACGGATTGGTTGCAAAAATTTGCTATTATTGTTTTCTTTGCAATGTTGTTCAGCTGAATGCACCTCAGACTTCAGTAGTGCATGCTTTAAACAAGAACTTTTGGTACTCGATTTGAGTTTGTTCAAAGAAAATTACCTTAAATACAATAATAAGATATTTTACATAAATCATTCCCCCATTTACATATCATGATCATTGTCAGAATCAGCTGAGGTCTGGAAGCTCCCCAATGGAGAGCGAGGACGTGAGGAGGTGGGTGAGCTCCCTCCAGATGAGCCGGGTGACGAGATGGGGAGGAATGATCTCCACTCCCGATGCGGTACTTCAGACGGTCATAAAAAGGGCTCTGATAGAGTGCGGCTGTCCGCCATCCATAGTCAACGACCTGATGGAAAACTCGCACGAGCGTCGCTGGCCACCAGGGCTTGCCACTTTGGAGGCTAGGCAACACAACAGGAGGGTCTACGAGAGTTACGTCTGCAAACGCATTCCCGGTAAGTCCATTGTCTTTACTCCCCAAAAACTCATTTAATGTGAACATCAAATCTCCCTTCAATTCTCAGGGAAGCAAGCCGTGATCGTGATGGCCTGCGACAACGAACACATGGCCGAAGACATGATGCTGGAACCAGGGCTGGTTATGATATTCGCTCATGGTGTTGAATGACTGCTTAGGTTTTCTCGACACCCTTTTTTTTTAGATTCCCCATACTCTGAGACTGTGACACCATGGACCACGCAATTATGTGTAATTACTATTTTATAAATAAATTGTCCATAGAGAAGAGGCTGCAACTTTTGTGTGACAACGTCTACAATGACGTTATAATCATCACCATCCTCTTTATGTGCTCATGCTTATGATTGTTGTCAAACAGTTGGGTCAGTGTTGAGTAGGCACCTTTATTAGTATTTACTGATTGAATGTTTGGTGATGAACATGAAAAAATACAAACTGAACACAAATATCTAAGCAAATGCCACGAGTGATGTCATTGCATGTGGCCACCCAGAATTTCTTTGGGATGAATAATTCGTCCACCTAGGTCCAGACGAACTTTTTGCAGTGGTCTTCAGCCTGCAATGGAAAATGCAAACAACAATTTATCCTAATTGTTTTTTATGCCATGTGGTCATTTGAAGATGCTGTAACAAAGTTCGTCAATTTCTTGCTCGGAAAGACACCGAGGCCAAATTTTGTACCCTCGTTGTTGCTTTCGTGGAATCTAAGTGTCGCCTAACTGTTTCGATCACTCAAACCATTATTTTTGGTGACTTCGTTAGGTACAAAGACATTAAAGTCAGTATGATTTTGAGCAGACGTGTTGCCTTCGTGAGAATGCCAAGTCTCACGAATTCATTACACATCGAACTTGGTATTCGGTGGCAAACAAAAGACATTATTCACCTCGCAAAGTCTGGCATTGGCCTCGCTGGCACACCAGTATTTCGGGCCAGCAACACACTTGAAGTACAACTTTCCAATCCCAGCATTGCACATGTTCAACAGCTGAGTTAATGAAGAAAAAAATATAAGAATAGCGAATAAAACGTAATAATAAATCCTAGAAATCAATTTATATTTTACAAAACTATTGAGAAAAGTTCTGCTCAATGTGTAATTACATGCCATGGCAATGTTAGATTGAGGTATCCCAACAACTTGTTAAGTACCAGTTAGTCTTATAAAATGTATTTAGCTTAGTTAGTTAGGCCTTAAAATTTAACAAATTACTGATGCAGAATGTTTAATCTTTCCATATTCTTTCTCGTGGGACTGCTCGACTGCTTTTAATCTGTAAACTAAAAGGTCAAGGCCACTAACCTCGCAGGCCTCGTGCGGCTTGAGCTTCTCGACAACTGCCTTGATGATGAGATATAGATATTCGTCTATCAGGTCATCGCACTAGAAATAATAATTGCACAAGCTGACGTTAGCAAAGTGAATAAAAGTGATTTCTTATGGTTTCTGGTCACTGTCACTTAATTAAATATGTTTTAGTTAGTTAACTGATGACATGTAACAGGACTTGAATTGTCAATAGCCAGAGCTAATGTTTCAGCAGTTATAGCTGCCAAAGAGAACTGACAGAAGCAGTAAACAAATCCAGCATCTGTTTGAACGACTTGATGTAACTTAGTGCGAAAGTCATGAAACGTCAAAATAGAGTGATGAACCACATCAAAATTATCCTGTAGGAAACAAAGCTGGATCTCACAAAGTCTCTGTATTGGCATGGCAGGAAGTGGCAGACCTTGTGCACTGCTTTCTCAATCTGTTCAACAGTGGAATTCTTTTCCAGAAGTCCTTCCAAGAAGCCCATGATGATCTCACAGACCTCACACTTGTCGATGGAGGTCATATCTGCTGAAGATGACAAAATGGCGATGACAAGGGTAAAATTGATGATGACTTTAGAAAAAAGAGGAAAAATAGATAAATTGGTGATGAAAATATAAAACAAAACACATTCATAATTGCAGTGCACATAAAAATGTTACAAAAGTAGCTGGAATGTTAGCAGAACAGAAAGGTGAAAACGTCAGCCTTCAACACATAAATTTTCCTTCTTAAAATGATTGCAATGCAATTAAATATAAATATTCATGGGGATTATTTATTTTTTACAACATTCAAAATGTGTGTGGGAGACCTCAAAAACCCACACCATAGATTCAAAAGATGCTCTTTCTGAAGCTTTCAGGGAAAATATTTAAAATATTACAAATTACAACAAGTTTGAAATTTGGTGTTTGCAAGTAGATTGTCTGCAACTACTTGAATAATGGTGGAATATTTAATTACGAGGGATGTCTGAAGTCCTTGAATATCAAAAAAAGAAAAAGTGTACATGTCGAGTGCCAATGAAATGCTCATTTTCAGATCTTTTGAACAAAAATATTAAAAAAAAAGCCTTTAACTCGATCAGGTCCTCAGATTTCCTATTAATTTGTCTGACTAATTTATTGTGACTTTAAATTTTGATATTGAAGCTGGTGACCTGATTTCTTAGGGCAGCCTTCCACAGCATCTGGGCAGAAATGCATGCTTTCACAAATCTTGAGAGTGTCCAGATTTTTCAGAAGGAGCTTGATGATCAGCTCCGAGTACTCCTTCACAAAGTCGTCACAGGCAGGCCTCAAGGACTCTGGCATCAGATTGCATAACTTCTCCAGTGCCTCCTCAATTTTCTCCTTATTGAAGAATTAAAAGAAAATCAGAATTCTAGGAAGACATTTAGCATATTGTTGCCTGGGCTATCATGTATCACTACCAACACCAGTAAGAAATTGTAAAATGACACGACCAAGCCTGCTAAAAACAGCTGTTACTTGCTAAGTAAGCAAAAGACAAAAAAACAGACAGGAACATCAAACGTTTGTCATTACTTACCTTCGTTGGTTCAGATCCAATAAACTTTTTCAACTCGTCGATGAGGAATTTGCACATCTCACACTTTCCACCGTTTCCATTGATGCTCTCTGTATTCTCGAGTTTGAACGTCTGGCCGATCGTCCCATTGTCTGGGCAAATGTGGAAGAACTTGCAGACCATATCAGGCTCCTAGATCGAAGGAAGAAAGATCACTTATATCAAACTAAAGGTTAGGGTCGTACAGATTCTGTGTGGTCACCAGAGGAACTAACTATTTTCGATGCAAGGAAATCCAGTATTTGATCGGCATAATGGTCAACGGCCACCCTGCACTGTGAGGGAAACATAATGCCTTTAGTGACTCTTTAATCCTAAACAACTTACAAATAATAATTTTAAGGAAACAATTACAAATGTTTCTGGAAGGAAAAGTCAGTCCTACTAACTGTACTTTCAAATTCACCAAAGAGGGGGCAAATTTCCTCTTTCATCAGCAATATGACTGTTTTCTATTCATAAAAAAATCGCATAATTTTGCAACAAAATCGAACTCTTTACAAGTCTTAAGTGACTGAACAGAAACATCGAAGGAAGAAATAGGTTAGGGAGAATAAGATGATGTCAGAGAAAGATAGGGAGTCAAATGTATTAAAAGTGATATTTACGTCAACATTTTTAATTATTATGATCATAAATCTAATGATATTTGTTAACCAGTGATGAACTTTATTAGATAATATTTCATTGTTCATTTTCAATGCAATAAATATTGCTTTTGTAAATAATATTACATCAAATGTTATAAAGATGTTAAAGTGATACTTTAACCAACCCTCATTGTCTTGTCTTCCAAAAACTCTTTGGCACTCTTGAAAAACTTCACACACATATCACAGTTGTCGAAGAAGGCGTTCTGCAAACCAACAAACGATGCATTCTACATTATCAGACATCACTCCTATTTCTACACATTTTTTGGCAACAACATCAGCAGAAGCAAAGGTTATTAAGTGGCTTTATTATTTAAATGATCCTCCATTTAAAATGGCCAAAATAAAAATCTTAAAACCAACATTTTTCAAACACCTAGAATGCAAATAATAAATATGTTTAAAATAGTCATCTTAGTGATCATATTGTAATATATTTATACACACCTCTTTCAATAGATCATTTGTCCACACAGTTGCAAGACAGTGCTTGACAGCAGAACACTTGATAGCATTTTCAATGTTACTGCACCATAGTTGTTCCCCTTTGGCACATTCATCAGGACTGGCCAGAGACAGTGCTAAACCTAATAATTTATATTAGTATTGGTCATTGACACAAAACAACACAATCACATATTCTTAGGCATTAAAAACTTATTTTAGCCTCTTAATCAAGCATTCAATTTAATTGAGGTCAAAAGCAGCATTTTTCAAACACCTAGAATGCAAATAATGAATATGTAATATATTTATATTACAATATGATCACTAAGATGAATTGCATTGCAATTTAATGACTGCCATTTCCGATCTGTTTGATACAACATATTTTAGGCTGTTTTGTTTTGCAAAAAGTTTAAAATTAAAAAGTAATAGTTCTGCTAACCCAATTTTACACTTACCTGATTCAAAATACTATTTGAGGTGTTAAAACGAAACTCATTACCTATAAGAAACTGGTTTAATTCAATTCAAATTTGAATGTTATCTATTTGTTAGATAAATTAAAAGATAAAGTTAGATAAAATTAAAAGTCGGAAACATAAAAAATTCGAGGAAATTTCTCTTTCAAGTAATAAAAACTTACAGCTCAAAATCAAAGCAATCCCCAAAGCCTGCATATTATTGTGATATCGACAAAATGTTGCTTAAGATTTAGAATTCAACCAAATCGAGATATTTGCACGAAGGAGAACAAAATCATAAAATCTCCAAGATCCGATAAATGAGGATACGAGTTTAGGCAAGTATTTATAGTCAGGTGAAAAACCTACCACATGACAACAATTAGATCACTTGACACAGTTTTTAATAAATAACTATATCTTTAAAATAATTTAGTTTGAATCTTTAAGTTAAAAGATTTACAGAACCAATGAGGCAAGCGTGTGATAACAGAATCCCAACTAAAAACCAATTTTCGAATTTGTCAGTTAACAACGGTACGAAGTCAATTTACATAATGATGATACTGAACAAAATAAAAAATAAAAATAAAAATATAATTTTTAGTACTAAGGCTTAGTTTTTATCATCAAGCTTTTGCAACATTTCTGATGTTCCCCAACCTTTCTCGGAAATTCTGTAGACTAAAACTTTATGGCGATATGAAAAATTAATTTATATGCGGAATTCGAATAAATAGTAAAATGAATTTTAGAGACAAATACGGTCACAATTAGCCTCATCAATTATCCAACTTTTTCACATTTGAGTTTCAAATCATGAATTCCTGCGAATTGAAATGATTTAATTAGAATAAAATTAAGTGCAAAATTTATTCACCATTTACATTGGTTCATTTCATTCATTCATTTGTTCATTTCTTGAGGTCATCTTATACACGAAAAACATAAAGCAAAATTCGAGTTTATATAAACACAACAAAACTCCGATGACACTCTAAGGCTGTCAGATGGGAACACTGTTCCCGCTAATTGGGAACATTTACTTCATTATCCTTCAATAACTCTGCAATTACCCATTTATTTATTTCGCTTTCAACTTTAATGTTTAAAATTAACACAATTTAACATTATTCTAATTCTGCCCTATCCCTTACCGAAATAAATCATCAAAAAAAGTCAAATTTGTGATTTAAGTCTCATTTTTATTAGAAATTCAATTCAAATTAACATCATATAATAAACACACAATCTATGTACAAGTATTTACAAAAGCAAGTCCCGATGTCGATTCAGAGATTTAAGAGAAACATGATGGCAGTTCGATTCTTCCACTTCTTCCATCACACAATTCTGAGATGAAGGGATGCTTCAATGCATGAGAGGCTGTTATTCGCGAACTGGGACAAATGTCAAGCATCTTCTCGAGCAGATCGACAAAGAGGATCTCGTTTGGAGTGTTATTCTTGATGCGGAGAGCCGACGAAATGGATTTTGTCGACTGTCCAGAAAAGCGGTGACCGCTGTCTTTGATTTGCCAGATTCCGTCGACCTTTGTGAAATATCCAGACTTGACGGGACAGTTTTCGATCATTTCATCGGGAAGCATTCCGAAGATCTCTGCCATCATTTGGAAATGTTGGAGCTCGTTTTTGCTTTTGAGAAGAGGTTTCCTACTATAGCACTCTGCCATTATGCATCCTATGCTCCAAACGTCGACTGCGCAACCGAACTTGAGGTATAAACAGACTTCGGGCGCCCTGTAGATTCGAGTTTGGCATAAGTCGCAATTGGGATTGTTTTCGTAGAAGGACATTCCAAAATCTACGACTTTCAGTTTGCCCATTTCGTTGAACATGACGTTTTCGGGTTTTAAGTCGCCGTGGACGATTCCCATGGAGGAAAGGAAGGCCGCCGACGTCGTCAGAGCGTGCCCGATGTACTTCAATTCTGATACGTTCAGTTTCTTGTTCTTCAAAAGTCCGTCAAGTGTACAGGGGAGATATTCGAAGACATAGCACGGATGACCGTCCTTCTCGAATAAGTCCATCATAGCAACGATGGTTTCTCTGCCTCTGTTAGTGGAGCAGTTTAATACCCTGAGTATTTGGACTTCGTTGTATATTTCCTCCATGCTGGCATTAATGATGTCTTTGATGTATTTCACGGCTACTTTGTCGTTTGTCCGAGTATCGAGGGCTTTTATGGTTTGACCAAAAGTTCCCTCTCCGACTACCGACTGGAACAAGTACCTGTCGTTCATCATTTTATCCCCAGATCGGTTTGAATGTGACTGAGCATCAGATTTGCAGAAAAGATTTGTGGTCATAATTACCTCAACCATCGTGTCAGCTGTTCAATGAGAATGAAGTTGGCATTCACCGAGGTGGAAAAAAAAGATTCTGAATATGCGCGTAAAATTAATTACTTTTTTTTGTTATTTTTTAATCAATTTTTATAGTATTTATGTATAGTATGTCTTTATGAATATTTTGTTACTTTCATATTAATGATTAATTATATTTGTTATAGTTGTTTATTTGATGCATATTGGTTATTTGTAGAATGAATTTAATTGAAATAATATGATATTGGTTTGCAGTATTAATGCAATATTATTTTTGAAAAATTTTTATTTATTGAGCTTATATTTTAAGTAAATGCAATATTTTGATCCAGGTAATGAGCTCGTGATGATGATAACATCAAATTCAAATTAAGGTTGGTATCATTTCCCCTTTGACAGTTTCCTGGCAATTGAAGCGTCGATGACTCCAAAGACATCCCTTGCGTAGACGCCTGGAACGCAACTCTCGTCCATTTTCTGCCACTTTCTCGCCCAACTTTCGGCAGGGTTGACTATCGCCACAATTCCGCTGAATCTGTTCGTGGTATAGCCGTCAACGTAATCTCGCTTCGACTTGAGGTTGAGATATTTGTCACAATTATCGCATCCGTCTTGTTCGAATTGCTGCTGGCTTTTGATGAGCTTGCAATTCAAACATGCCCTGAGCCTGGCGGCATTAGCTGGTACTTGTTTGGCCATTGCGAATAATTTTGTGTTCGCACGAGATCAGAATTAATTGATGTTGGCGTGTTTGTAATCCCGACTGAGTTACATTGTGTGGTTAAAAGATTCTGAATATGGTAACCTAAAAAAACTCTAAAGAAATAATTTAATTAAATTTAATTATATCAAATAATTTAATTAGCACATCATTAAAAGCAAAATAATTATTTTAAAAAATGAAATATAATTTGAAACATCTCAGGCTGTTGATTTATCATATAATATTTTCAAGATCTTTGTTTAAACAACGTTTTAGAATTCCTAGCTAGCTATTAGCAAGTTGAGCTTTTTGGCTTATGTATTTCTCCATTTAAAGAAAAAATTTTATTTATTGTAAATTTTAATAATTATTTTTGTTTTTGAAATTCCCGTTAGATAATGTAATTGTACAAGTTAAGCCAAATGTTTTATTTATTATAAAGTTTAAAACTATCTTTTGTTGCAATAGTTAGTCAACATCTGCGCAGGTTTGTTTTGTGTTTTGCGTCAATATAAAAATGTTTTCAGTCGTTGATGTGAACATGTTAGTACAGAGAGTGTTTCCTGAACAACATGGTTAGTGAGACAACAGCTGTTTGAATTTGAAAGTAAAAGTTGTTTGTAGTTGATGTGGTTAATTTGACAATGCGTCTAATTTCCTAAATATAATTTGTGTTCATTTCAGTCAGGAAAGACAAAAGTGGCGAAAGGCTCATAAAAAAATACCACATCCAAAAGAAATTAGCAGATGGTCGTTTCGGAAGCGTCTTCATTGCTCTCGACAAGGAAGCTAAACAGACCGTAGTACTTAAATGCTCCAAAAACAACGCTAAAGCTGCGAACGAAATCGAAATACTGAATTTGCTCAGCAAATCCAAGTCAGGGAGTAAAAAGTACATTGGTCTGTATAGCTAACTAATTAATTAGTTAATTAATTTATATTGGCGAATATTAAAGCAATATTTAATACAGTTAGTACAACAATGTAGTAACAATAAGTATTGCAGTTAATAATATTTGAAACACTTTATCATGTTACATAGCATTATTTAATAAAATTACGACAATATTAGTTACTAATTTGGCATAATATTAATTGTTACTATTTTGTTCCAGTCAACATGATCGGCTATTTTGATGAGAAAGACAAACCCAGACTGGTTTATGAATACCTTCCGTGGACTCTGTCTGATCTTCTCAAGAGGAGGAAACTGGATGACACAGAGATTTGCATAATTGGATATTCCATGCTGAAAGCGTTAGAATTCTTGGTCACAGCCCACAAAAACATCCCGATCGTCCACGGAAATTTGAATCCTACGAATATAATGTTCGATCAGTCTGGACAAGTGAAAGTCATGAATTTCGATGATTGTTTTTACGAGGGAAAGGAAGTTAGTTTTTTTTTGTTGAAATTTGCTTTATCTAAATATATTATGTCGTATCTATTTAAGACTTTATAAATAAAATCGTAATCCTGAGTTTAGACATTGATTTTCAGAAGCAAAGTCTTTGTGGGACAATTTGTTACAGAGCTCCTGAGATATATTTCGGAGATGAATGGACTAGTAAAATTGATATTTGGAGCCTGGGATGCATTTTGGCCGAATGTCACACGGGCAAAGTTCTTTTCAGCGCTAAATCGGAAGATCGTTATCTGCAACTGGTAGCGGAAATTCTCGGGCTGCCCTCAGACCGCATGTTCAAAAAATGGAAATATATAAATAAGTTCTTTGAATTAAACGCTGACGAAAAGTGGGTTTTCAAAAGCAAAGATGTTTCGTGTGGTGAACCTGGAAGTGAGAATCTTTTCCATGCTACAAAGTCTCGTTTTGGAACCTATGAGATGAGGCTGATGAATCTTTTGTGCCGAATGATTCATTACGATCCTGACTACAGAATTAATTCCACTGACGCCCTTAGTCATCTGTTATTTGCAGATTGCAAGAACGGCGATCTGAAGATTGTTTTTAGAAAGTATCTGTAAAGATATCTGAGAAATTATTCAAATCCAATGATTATTCAGTTTTAGAATTTCACTTAAAATAAAATTTAATTTGTTCAGGTACAGCCTTAAATTAGAAAAATACTCTAGTATTGATTTTTTACATCTTTCTTGAAAGCGTTAAACTGAATTCGTTGGTCAGCATTATTACCAATTAAAAAAAAAAGATGGTTAAAGTCTCTGATAATTATTGCAAAAAAAGCAAATCGAAATCTTTCAGCTCGTTGATATTATGTAATTTCCAATGTGACCGGTCCTTCTTCGTTGTTCTTTAGTAATCGCTGAAGGATGGAGAGCATATTCGATGACTTGAACGAAACGTTCAATAAATATCTGAAATCGATCGATATACTATTATGCATTTTAGGATTCTTATGGGCGGTTTACTTGTGGGATTTATATTTGTCGTACCGGCAGGTTTGTGTTTTTACCTGAAAGTCATAGTCATGGTTATATTGCACAGAAAATGAGTTCTTCACTTAAATACATTAACAAGGATTTTAAAGACTTCGTTACTGTAATTTGTGTGTGGGATATGAGTTTATCGGAAGCAATAAGTAATATTTCGGTGTTATGTTTAACTAAATAATTGTTGGGATTTGCTGATCTTAATAAAATGTGAGAGAATATAAATCACATTTGAAATGCTTTAAACTTATTTTAAGTGATCAAAATTGAATTTCATTCAGCGGAAAATTCTGAAATCTGTACGGGAAGTTCCAGAAGTCTTGAAAAATATCATCGACCATGAAACCTTCGAGAAAGCACGACTCTACAGTCTCGACAAAAGCAACTTCACATTTTGGTCATCTTTGTTTACACAAGTTGAGCAAACGGTAAGCTAAGGTTCAAGCAATGGCAATTTGGCAGATGAACGATTTGCTTAAAGTATAACCTTAATTATGTATTTTTAATTTTGCTTAAAATAGTTGTTTTATAATGATTCACCAAGATTTATTACATTGAGAATATTTTTTACTGCATGGAAAATAAAATGGAGGAAGCCATGAATGAGGACAAATTTACTAATGCAGTCTTGATCATGGAATTTGTTAATTATTGTTAAAACTAAGCTCAAATAATTTGTTTATTGAACTTTCAGATCTTTCTGTGGTTTTTCCTTATGGTGTACTTTTGGAATTTCTCTGAGACCACTTTGAATGTCTTTGGACTCACAAAGGAATATGAGGTAAGTTAAACTGCAATGATATTTGGCATCAATGTCTTCAATTTTTGAGGTTGATGTGGATTCCTGGCAGTTATTATATTGTGGAGAATGCTCTGGGTTTCACTAAAAAGAAATTAATATCAATTTGAATTTGCATTCTGGCAATAAGCACAAGCAGCACAAAATAATTTGATGGGCTTGTAGTGATGGATGAAGAAGTTGTCTTCTTTAATATTTTTTTATTTCGTATAGGTATATATATATATATATATATATCTAACATTTTATTTCTCCATGTTGCAGATTGCTTTTTGTGCCTGTATTTGTATTTAGCCATCATTTTGAATCCTTATGTGTGGGAATAGAATGTGAGGACACTTTTTAATTGCTCGACAATTTATATAGTGCCCCTACCCAAGGGCAAGATGGGTTGTGAACGTGACTCGTTGTGACCATTGTTATTACTACCACATGCAGGAATGCAACTTCCTTGAGCTAACCTTTTTGCTCTGAATTGTTGAATGAGCAGTAGTTGGATTGCAGTGTGTTTTTTTTTGTCGTATAATGATCATACTCAGCCAAAAATCTTAGTTGAATAATATTAATAGAACATTGAATATTAATAACAGAAAAATTCAGTGGCATAATTTTTATAATAATATTTATTTATTTTTAACCATAATTTTTAACTATAATTAAAAACTAATTATGAATGTGCTGAGTTACTTACACATGCAATAAGTTAAGCAAATAATAGTTAAGCAATTAAGCTCATCGACTCAATTCAATCCATTAAAAATTCAGATCACCCAGTCCATCGTTTTCTCGTTGTACTTGATGTTGTACAGCACTGTGTCGTCACTCCCTTGGAGCTTGTACTTTACTTTCGTAGTCGAGGAGAAACACGGATTCAACAAACAGGTTTTGTTTGTTTCTTGAATTCATTGTTGTGACTCTAAGGGTTTTTTTTTTCTATGAGTTGAGTGCCACAATCACTGGTGGTAATTCTGTGTGATTCTTGTTAGCACATGATAATGATCCTAAGATAAAGGTTTCCTTTGTGTTCAGACTCTTGGCTTCTTCTTCAAAGACATGTTCAAAAAATTGGGAGTCACAGTGGTGTTGTTGGTTCCAATCCTTGGCTGCCTCCTGTACATCATCAAGATCGGAGGCACCTACTTCTTCATCTATGCCTGGATCTTCTGCTCGTTTGTGGCCCTGGTAGGTGTCTGTGGTTAATTAGTGCTGTTGAAATTTTTGGGATGAAAAGCTGTATCAAAAGTGTTCATGATTTATAGATGATATGATCATCAATTACATATTTTCTAAAAATGATAAAAAACTATTTATGGATGACTTTGCAAATAAGAAAAAACTTATTAGTTTTTATGGCAATAGAGATTAGCAAATGGTGGTGACAGCTGATTGCTTTTAGTAGCAGCTATGAAAAGCAAAACATTTCACAACACATCACCAACATTACCACAATCATTGGCCTTTGGTGTCCACAGCATTACTCATTCAGTCAACATTTTACATTGCAGCTGTTTGTGGCCGTATATGCTGACTACATTGCTCCTCTCTTTGACAAGTTCACGCCGCTGCCAGAGGGAGATCTGAGGACCCAGATTGAAAAACTGGCAGAGGGTATCGACTTCCCACTGAAGAAACTCTATGTTGTAGAGGGTGAGATGGAATTTGATATGGTAATCAAACAGATGGTGGTGGTAATGATTTTGAGGTCATGATGGTGATGTTATAGTGATGACTAACTGAATGCAAAGGAAGCGCTAGGGATTGCATTCAACATTTGTTTACTTATTTATGCTCATCTTGATAACGATCTCTTGATTTATTGAAAATACTTTTAAAGTTCTCATTAAACTCCATCAAATACAGGGTCAAAAAGGTCATCCCATAGCAATGCTTACTTTTACGGCTTCTGCAAGAACAAAAGGATAGTCCTGTTCGACACGCTGTTGGAGGAACCGCTCGTCAAGAAGGAGGACGAAGACAAAGTCGCATCGAACGATGTCGATTTGAAGGGGCATGAAGAGGTGAGTCGAGCATTTTGTGGTGATGGTGACCTGGGTACTTCAGTCATGTCTGGTGTCTGAGCAGTTTGGGTCTGCACTTCTGTTGGACATATTTTGTTTTATCTGTTGCTAATGTGGAATTAAAGTAGAACTGATTTGAACTGATTTTATTCTCCTCACTTTCAACTAGAATCAACTTTTTGATTAATTTGTTTGTTTATGACACCTGATTGCTTGTATTATCACTGATAATTAACCTTAGAATGCACTGGCCATAAAAATTAATATTTCACACCTCATTTGTTCCAGGTGTTGTTAACACGTCATGAATTAGCACGAAACATGGCTTTAAACTCAAGCACAGTCGATTTTTAAGTCCAATGGTCCACAAGCTCATTTCTGAGCAACCAATGCATTGACCTATGATGATGATGATGTTATTCAGATAATGTTATTGGTGGTGATGATGATAATGCTAGAGATAGTGTTAATGGTGATGATGATGATTTTACCTGTTTTGAGTTTGTTTTTGTAGTAATGATGTAGTAAGCTACTCTTGAGCCTTGTTGCATTTTACTTTATAAAATTGTCACCAGGTTGAGAAGCAGGAGAAGAGGAAGACCGGTTGCAGCACAGAGGAGATTCTGGCGGTCCTTGGTCACGAACTCGGACACTGGAAGCTCAATCATACGGTGAAGAACATCATAATCAGCCAGGTTAGGATCAGTTGTGAACAAATAAAGTACTTGGATCACTTGGCTGCCTTGATCTTAGAGAGGATCTTAGAGGATTTGAACTTTGAATTCACTCATTCTACCCTGCCATGTTGCTCATTTTCTTTTTGACCAGACTACAGCCATGTAATCCATGTACCTCTTGTGAATAACCAGATTGAACTTATTAAAACTGCTGTGATATGTATATCAATGCTTACTAATTTGTTGCTGTAGTTATAATAATTATGCTAATTAATTTATTCATTTACTAGGTCAATCTCTTCCTCATGTTCCTGCTGTTTGCCTTGTTCTCAAGCAACCAGCTGCTGTATGATGCTTTCGGATTTGTCAATGTCCATCCGACAATCATTGGCCTCATCATCATCCTCCAGTACTTGTTTTCGCCATACAATGAGGTTTGTTACTGTGGATTTTTAATAATTATAAAGATATTTATAAAAAATTATAACATTAAAAATAATATTAATGATGATAATAATAATTTCTGTGTTTATGATTATGAATGAACAGTTGCTTTCTCCACATTCCACTTAGAAGTTATTTATTTCTGAATGTTGTTGAACTTTGCACTTTGAGGCTCCTTGCCATAAGAAACGAGCTGATTAATAAACTGACTCACCAAATTGATTATTACTGTTTTCGCTCAACAGGTGCTTCAGTTCCTGATGACAGTCCTCAGTAGGAAATTTGAATTCCAGGCTGATGCTTTTGCTAAGAGGCTTGGTTATGCAGAAGCTCTGAAACATGCTCTCATAAAGCTGAACATGGATAACCTTGGATTCCCAATCACAGACTGGTTGTACTCTGCCTACCATTTCTCTCATCCACCACTTCTGGAAAGACTGGCAGCTCTGAATAACAATAATTTAGGATTTAAAAAAACAAACTGATGAAGCTAGTTTAGATCAAAGCCATGTTTTATTTTGCCAAGCTTCATGCTCTTCGCGGAACTGCGATTAATCATTAGGCGGGTCACGTTTCAATAAGTTTAATTTTTTGCAATGTAGGGATGTTTTAGTGTCACATATTGCTTTTGAGGAGTGCCAATAAATTCCGTCATCCTGGTTTACTGCCGAAGAACAAAACCATTAGTTTTGGTAGGAGAGCGAGGTAATTAAGTAGATGAAATGATTTCGTTGTGGGAGGTTCGCAGTTTGAAGGCAAGTGTGCCGGTTAAAGACAAGTTAATGCTGTTTATAAGATTGGCTATTTTCTTAAGGTTATAGTTAATCAGAATAAGATGAATCTTATTGATTTGTTGTGGATGGAATTTCAACAAGTCAAGCGCTGCTTGAGAACTTTATATTTATATTTAAAAGTGAACGCTGCTGTTTTTCTCTCGACGGTCCAAAGTACGAAATGCTGCGAAGATTTGAGTATCAGATATGATTTTAATACTTGCTTTCCTGCTGTGTATCGTTCCACATCTGATCCAAGTTTGTGATCGAGAATATTTTGTTAATAAATAATTGAGCAGTGTCATAAACTAGCAATGAGTAGCAACTTACACTTTGAAAATAGTTAGGATGAAATCGATCTGGAGAGTATGTTTTAAATGCACAGAATTCTCGGGAAGATGCTGATTTAATCATTTAATTGATGAAATCATCGGTATCTTTGATAAATATTTGTTATATTCTTACACCCTCAGTTTTCTTTCTTTTAGTTATTTGTAAAAGCTTAATTTTTTTTTAGTGACCATTTTTAAGTGTTAATCCACTATTTTCAAGGGCCAGTTTGGAGATGTGAGGTGCAAATGTGTCTGCCCTGCATTATCTCCAAATTCAACCAACATCAAGAGAGTATTCTCAAAATCATTCCACGACTCTCGTGATTGGTGAGTAAAAATTCAATTGTGAAAGGATTATCAAACTGCTATTGAATATTATGGCTTAATCTGCTGATGTTAAAAGTGAAACAATTATACAGCAAATGTGAAGGGGTGGTTGACAAAGAAGCCCAGGAGGGGCGACCACACTTGTGTGACAGGTGTGATTGCCAATGGCAAAGGAGGAATACAATGACTATCAAGGTGATAGAATGATAGAAGATGACATGCAAATTTAAAAAGTTATGACCAATATTTTTGCACCAAAATGTCAATTTGAGTTGGAGTAAATATGACTTTTAATTATATGACTTTTAATGTAGCTTAAAATTTATTCCTAAGACAAAAATTAAGTCATTTGCATTCCAAATTTACCATTGCCAAACTATAAATTATAATTGTTGTTAATGCAATCTAGTTCGTCGTAATATTCATCATCTGTGTCGTCTCCATCTTGGTGTTGTACATGGGCTTCCTCATTTGTTTGGACCCCCTGCTTCCCAGGAGGGATGTGCCGTACGTAGAGCACAAGAATGATGAAGTGAGTTTTTGATGGCCTGAATAATGGTTCCACCACTACCACCTCTGATCCAACTGCTGATCCATTGATTATATTGATTGATGAATGGCAGATTTTCACAATCCTTATTTTATGAATTATTATTATTATATTGGTCTTCTGTTTTCGATCTAGGATTTGTTTTCATTTAATAAATGACATTTTTAACTTTCATTAGCTGCAAGATGTGTCAATTTATAGTCTTCACTTAAATAGCAGAACACTCTTAGAAAGTTTGCAGGAAATTTATTTATTAAAAAAGATGACTCTAATATGATTATTTAAAAACAATTTTCATTTAAAAACCCAATGACTTGACAATTCAATCCACCAACCACAACAGGCAAGGAATTTCCCCAAGCGAGGTTCAGTAGATCAGAATCAAGATTCACCAGGCACCCAAATTCCCCCAAAGGGAGTTTTGTGGAGGATGAAGAACAAGGTGTTTGGCATGAGGAATCACCAGGAAAGATGGAAGGACACTGTTCAGGAACAGAGAAGACACATCTATGATCACCACACCATGCTTAACTAAATAAAGATGTTGGGTTTTTCATTGTTCTTTCAAACTGTCAAGTTCTTAGACTCTGATGATTTATCCTCTCTGCATTGCTAGGATCATGGCAAGCAGGATTTATTGTAAATTGGCAATTGAGGTTTTGTCATTTAAATGGTCACGCTTGTGATTATTGATTTGTTGATCATTCTATTGTTTATGTGATCAGCAGTGCAACATTGATTTGATCTGGTCGATTTTTATGCCAATTATTTCCAGTATTTTATTTCTTATTTGTTCTTGTTGTTATTGTTGTTGCACTTCACTTTGTTAACTTTGTTCCTGTAGTTCAGTCAAATTCTCAGAAAGTCATGTTTGCCAATGTTTTGGACAAGCTGAAGTGCAAACAAGATTGTTCCCAAATATGGAAAATCCACATTTGCATCAAACGGATGTTTTTGATGTCCTTTTCTAATAAAGGTTGAAAATGATCAGTAAATTAGAGGTGGTTTTGTCCAAGTTGATAATTTTAAGTTTTGGACAAATTCGATCTTGAAGATAAGTATTAAGTGGTTGTTATTAGACACGGTTATGGGGAGAATATGATCAATTTTTTAAGCGTTTTTAAGTACTTAGAAAGTAGAGTTATAAACATTAGCATGTAAAACTTTAACTAAATAATTATGAAGTAAAACATTAAACCAGTACTTCAATTATTAAAAATTGTGCTGAACAAAAATCATGGCAGACGTAATCTACGATGATAACGTCATCCTGTTCTCTATAAAACTCCATTAAGACTTAAGACTTCCTCAAGTTAACAGATAAGTCTGCAGAAATCCGTGTCGATTAGAAATGAATTAATTAATAAGCATTATGTAGGTTAATTAATAATCTTGGCTAATTAATACACGATTAATTAATCAATTGATTGAGGTTTGACTGCGCCAGGTAACTGAATTAGTCTACGGAAGCGAACCTGTTTTGCATTTCAGAACGAACAGAGTGAGTTATATAATTTTAATCATATTGCCTAACATGGCAACTAAATTATTAAATGCAATTATAGGAAATTTTTGTGGCTAGTTAGGTGAGTTAAGAACTCTAATCTATTAATTATTATTAATAATTATAATTAACATATGCATGATAAGAACTGTTAATTTTAATTTTTTTTTAATTTGCTAGCGGGCTGATCGAAGGTGGGAGGCTAGCCGGCAATGTTGGTAAGTTAGCTCGCTGGTTCGTCGGCTCTGCTGGCGGATTGGCTTGCTAGCTTAGCTGCATTGTCGGTGGGCCGGCTTGCTGGCATCGTCGGTAGGCTTGCTCGCTGGTTTGCTGGCCTTGCTGGCAAACTGGCTTGCTTGTCTACTGGCTTTGCTAGCGAGCTAGGTGGGAGGCTAGCTTGCTCACCGGTCAGGCGTAATAGTTGCACGACTGTCGCACGCCTTCAAGTTGTTTAGGAACAATATAAAACAGTTCTGCTGTGGTACAACCCTTATAACGCTTAATAGCTTTTCATTCTTGTTGAGTTTAAATTTTTTTTGATGATTGTTTTGCTGGTTTTGCTGAAGGCAGTTAAACAAATTCAGAAAAATATTTCTTAACATTTTGTTATTTTGTAATTTCCCGCATTTGAATGTTTTAATGTCAACAGAAACTCTTTGTACTTTTCTAGTTCTCAAAATGTATGGAGTGTTCGCTAGGTTTTTTATTTCGACGTTTTTTCTCATGCTAATTTGAAGTAAATTTGTTTGCATGGATTTTTAAGAGCAAGCGATTCTGATTTTGCTTAACTCTCAACTTAATTCACGTAAGTGGTACAAACATCCGATGCAGCCAGCGCCGCCATTTGCAGCGACTGGGCGCCATGCTAAATAATTCATCTTGAGGGAATACCTCGATCGTTTCTGCTGTTGGGGGAGACGTCTGCTTCCTTCTGCTATTCTGGAGGTTTGTTTACGTCGCATTTGCACTATTTTAGTAGAATGTTCTGGCCGAATATTATGACATTTCATGATGAATTGGGCGATCGGATTTTGTTTTCTTAAGTTTATATTTTTGTTGGAAAGGTTCGGTTTGTTTGTTGAACATGTGACTGGCGTCTGCTAGATGTGTCGATGAATTCTGACGATGCATTTATGATCTCGATGAATTTAGTGTTTGTTTCAAAACTTGTTTTATTTGCATTTTGAACTCGATATTGAAGGAATTTAGAAACAACAATGAAAAATTATAAACCTCGTCATCACGTACGATATTTTTTCTAAGGTTCATTTTTGATTTGGTTTTTGATATTAAGGATGCTAGTTATGGGAGCTGTTTCGTGCCTGGGGAGGGAATATCTGGTCGTTCAGTACCTCCGCTTCAGCATCTCCAAGAGTTTCACTCGAACAAATTTGTTTCATTAATCACCCGAGGTTTTCAAGTTTTCAAAACAATTAATTCTAACCAATGATGAATTGCGCTACAAATTCATTCGGGTGAATGATGGATGAAACAAACTGATTTATTACTGGAATTTTTACTTAACTTTAACTTTACTTCTCCTTGCTTTTAGTTTAAAATTCAAGTTAAAGTGATGTGTTTTTGGTATCAAACTTTTTCTAAAAAATTCAGCAATTATTTTGATAATAAATAATTCAAAAAAGACATTTTCATAGCTGTTTGCATGTTTTAAAGAAATATTAAATGAAGGAACATCGCTATATATTAATTTAATTCTAATTGCACACATTTTTGTAATAAATGATTTTTTCCCTTTCCAAAGTTACATGAATTAACTCCCGATAAAAAAATCCAGACAACCTCGAAACCGGTTTTCCAATCTCTTCCCAGACATACATCAATTTAACCAATTTTACTCATTCTCGAAATTCAAATTTCGTCCAATTCTAAGCGGGAAAATAAGCAGGTGAAATAAAAGCAGAATTTGTCGAATTCAAATTCCACGTAGTGAATTGGATTAAATTCAATTCATTGTCCCTTCTTTCTATCAAAATAACTCGGCCACGAGAGAGAAGTTTCATGGATTTTATGAAAATGGACAACACGAAAGTTTTTGAATTCTGTTATTTTGTATTATTGTCTTATTCTCTTTTTTTTTTAAATATTTTTATTTGATATCCTTGTATCCGAGAAAACCTGACATCGTGTACAACTGAATGAACAACACCTGGAGGTATTAATATAAAGGGAATACAGGCTTTTCTGAAAACATTTTGAGTGGGCGGGCGCGAATGTATTGTAAATTACTGATTTGATCAATTTTGCAATAAAACTATAATAAATTAATTGCGTTATCAGGTAAGATATATTAAGATGGGTTTATAATATTAAGATAAATTTAATAAAGGTATTATACGAAGGAAATAATAATTGCATGATGGACATGATTCTGAGTCTAGTGCTATTTAATGTCACAGTCGTAAAGAACAACTTTGATAGGAAAAATCCCAATTACTAAGATCCTTCGTGCAAGGAATTACTGGTTGGGTTTTTATTTCTTCGTCCTTGGGAGGTCACGTAGGAAGTTCACACTGGGAAGTCATGTGAGAAGGTCACACTGGGAAGTCAAATATAGGGTAGCAACTGGACCAAATACTTTTTGAATATTCATGTTTTTTAAGTAGGTTAAATAACATCTTATATTTATTTATAAATGATATAAATCCATGCATTTACCATTTGGTTGATTATTAAATTTGTTATTTGTATTAATAAAATAAATTTATATTGCATTAAATAAATTGTACTATTTAGTATTAACGTTCCCTCAAGTTGTTTTTTTATTGTCCGAAAGAAATTGCTTCTCAGATGTTTTAAAATATTTTTTGATGACAAAAACATCTTTCCACAGGAAATGTCATTAAATCAACAAATTGAATGTTTTTAATAAAACAAAAAGGTTTTTTTTTTAAATACCAAATTCGCCTTAAAATCATTCTTTTCCAAAATCTGAAATTGTCCAATTTTGGAGCTCCTATTTGATGGTGGTCGAAGCGGACACTTGGTAATGTTGACAGTTGACAGGTGTCTTTTGTTGATTATTTTTGAAGACTTCGGTGGCACGTGGAGATGAGATTAAGTCACTTTTAAAATTTTAAATCTAGGTATTTTCAAGTTTTTCTTCGATCCGAGATTAGGGGATCGTTTGTTGAGAGGAGCAGTTATTTCTGACACCTCTTTCTATTTTGTTAATATTCACAATATAGAAATATTTTTGTTTGAATTCAGCCTGCTTGATTACTTTTACCAATAATTTTGTTTATTTATTTGATGTAAGTGACGTCATGCAAGTGGCGTACGCATTTGTCACTAAAACACTTACGTCATTTCAATGCCAGGTATAAAAGACCACATAGCTCTGAAATCAACACAAGATTTTTGCAAATTTTGCCTCGTTAGCCCAGAGAAAAATAATTTTCAGATTTCCAAGAAAGCTCATTAATTTGATCGCTTCTTAAGTCGGTGAGAGGAATTTCTAGAACAAAACTAATTGGGAGAAACCCAATTCTCGGTCCTTTTTTATTAGAAAAAAGATGAAAGACTTTCATTAAAATCGTGCATTAATCATTGGTTTTGTCGATCGGACACTAAACATCAATTTTCATGTCATGCTCTTCTTCACTTTGATGACGTGGAATTCAAATTTATGGAATATTCGGCAAAAACTCGTGCACAAGGTCGTGTTGGTCACTTGATTTTCGTTTAAAGGTCGAAAGTTTCACTTTGTTGCTTCAACCGTTCTTAATTTTTAATCAAATACAAAATGTAGTTCCCATTCTCAGCTTTGAGATGGGTTGAAAGGAAGGTGTGAGGATTACTGATGGTTAATAAATACAAAATCGCATAATAATAAAAATAAGATTTTAATAAATTACTTTTAGTGTCAATTATTATTTTAGTTAATTTTAATATTAATTAATTTTTAGTATAAATTATTTTTTCTATTATTATTATTATTATTATTTTTATTATAAGATCGAATTATTTAATTAATGAGATCAATTACAAAAATGCAAAATTAAAAAAGAAAACAATTTAAAATTGAAATTCCCGGAATGAACATCGAGTGGTCTTCTCTTGGCTTCCAACTTCCAACTTCATCGACCTGAGGTCAAAAGGATTCCTCGTGCAGTGATTGGAAAAAAATAAAGGAAGAAATTGCCATTACTGCATGGTTGTCTTTCATTTCTTTGTGCAAGTGCAAGCTTTCAGTGTTAATAATTATCCATTTATTGAAGTTTTTAATTCAAGATTTTTTCAGAATATTTTTTAAGTATTAATTTTGTAATAATTGTTATGTGCAGACTGCCGGCATTTTATCGGAGCCTTGTGCATCCTATGGCACATGAAGTTACGTGATCGTTTTAACGATTCTAGCTCTCATTTCTGAGAATGATTCTCTTTCTGAGCCTGAAAAACAGGGTCTGTTAGCTTAAATCGCACTCTTGAGAACGCTAAAAAAGGATGCATTTTCTGAAAATTTATGCTTATGACCTCGGTTGGCTCGTAAGTCGACGATCAAATTTCATGAGAATAAATAAAAAAATATCAACACATTAATTCTTCTCCGCATGCAATGCAAAATTTCCGGAATCTTTTTCACAATTAAATTATCAATATTAAATTTGTATCAACTTTCCATTCCACGTTGACTGCTTCCATCGCTAAATCATCCTTATTTTCTTCACAGTGCTTTTGCAACATTCAAAGCAAACGCACGACCTGCAGAGGCCGAGCTTTTAGGCGCATCCGTTATAAGAGCCGCTCGTCTGCCTGCACCTTTTCCAATCAGTTCCACTGAAATGAAGCTTCATGCACACCATTCCACTCCAGCGTGGATTGCTTGAAGCTCGCGTTAACACGAAGTAGCTCTTAAAAAAAAGATCTTTGTTTTTTAAGAAAAGAATGCAGGTGGGTGAGTTCATTTCTAAATCTGTTTCCAGGCCGAGAATTACTCGATTCTGTTACCTTGAAAGGAAGCATAAAAAGAAATTTTAGCCGCTGACGCTAACTGGCGCATTATGCAGGAAATGGGTGCTCTGGGTCAGGATTTGTCTCTGAGGCTTTTCGTAGTCAAAATTATTTTAGAAGCGAATGTGATTCATAATAATATACCAACACAAAGCGCTATATAAATTAAAATATTTTACATTATTTGAGATTTTTACTTCAAGATGGCATTTCTCAATCGACTGGTTTTGTTCAATAAACCCAAGTATTTAATTGGAGTGCTATGATAAAATATTTGCTCGATATTCTAGAAAAATTATCTGCACCCATCTCTTTTGCATTTTCTTCCTCTTCTTGTGATCCTTTGTCTGAGATGTAAAAGTTGGAAGTTTTTCTGCCACCAACTGACGGGCTATTTATGAAGCCTTCTCGAATTGGATTATTATTAGTAACCATAAATCAGCATCCTCTTATCTCAAATCATATTTTCCTCTATTGTTCTTCCCGGCATATTTTCTGTTTCGGCGAATGTGATGCTGTAAATGCTGGTGTTGTTTCGAAATGAAAGAGTCTGAATGCTACGTTGTTTTTTGAGGAATCCTTCAGAATATTCTTTCTGAAGCAATTTTAGAAGCGTGTTCTTGAGTTTGTTTTTAATTTAAAAGTTATTTTCAGTTGCCCGCATTCATTTGTTTCACTTTTGATTTGCAGGTTTCTTCAACGGCAGAAGAGGAAATTCTATGAAACAAATGTTTTTATCCGAACTCAAGTAAATGGGAAAATTGTTTTCTACTTTAAACGCGATCAAAAACGTTTACAAGGAAAAGGAAAATGATTTCGACAAAAAAAAGTGAAAGGACATGATTTCATTTCTGCTTTATTTCTTCTCCTTAATAGTTTTCATTTGACTGAAAAGAGGATTATATCCACGTTTTCAAATATTTTGAGATTTTTTTTTAGAAGATTGCCCTTTAAAATAACTTCATTATTCTCAACTTCAAGGCTTCGCTTAAACGTGTAACCTTGAATATTTGATTCCAAATGTCTGAAGAAATGTCCCACTGCGATAAATTCTCAAAGTCTTCCGTGGCACGATCGTCTCTCAGCATATCATCCAGTCCCCCGAGAAGGTCATCCGACGACGATCCCAAGGTCGGGCATTTAGAAGGTAAACTTTACCCAAGAGCGGAGCAGGGACCGCTTTTGGCGTCGTCGAAAAAGAGGAAAGGTCTTTTCAGCTCATCGCCCAGTCTCTCATCTCTGTCCTTCCTCTCTCCTTGTCTGACAGGAAGGAAGCTGTCTCAAATATCGCTCGGACGGATGTCTTCTAGAAAGAACGAGAAGAAATGGTCGAACAATTTCTTCATTGAAGACGGCAACAAAACTTGCAACGAGACCAACGAGAGAATATTGGACAGCACAGAGAATCTCTTTTCAGGAGTTTCATCGCAAAGAGCAATTCCAACATCAGCCGAGGTGATTGTCATACCAGGTGATGACGCCACTTCATCATCGTCTGACCTCGCCATCACCACCACCACCACCATAAGACGTGATCTCACTTCATCTTCTCCAGTTCTTTCCCAGCATTCCATCTCCACGCTGACCAACAGCGTCAATCCGACGCCTCCCTGCTCTCCTACAGCTCACCGATCTGGAACCAGGTGAGTAAGAGGTTGATGATTTTGCGATAAAATAATATGATACGCTTTTATTATTATTATTATCGCCACCGCCGTCGTCGTCATCATTGTCGTCGTCATCATCATCATTGTTTTTATTATTACATTGACAACAATTACAGAAAGAACACGAAATAAGTGTTGAGTAAAGTTTAGGACAACAAAGATTTCATTCATTTAGGGATTTTATTTTAAGTTTAAAAAAAAATTTTGTTTTGCAATCGTCACAAAAAGTACCTTCTTGTTGTATTTATTAAAGTGTATTTTTGTAATTTTTCTAATAAACTGTTCTCCATAATTTCACCCAATTCATAATTTCCTTTTGCAAATTTGAGAAAATATCAGTTGAATTTGAACATGAGAGTGCTTAAGGAGCTAAATGAAGGAAATTGACATTGAAAGTAATTTGTCTCAATTTCTTCTGATCATTAAAACATTCTTGAGAAAAGTTTTTTTTTTTACAATAAAATAATAATAATAATAATAATACAATAATATTTCTGAGAATTTGATTCTTTTCATCTGTTTTCAGCTGATTAAAGCTTGTTCTTCGAAATCAACTCACAAATGTACAAAAGTCTGCTCTTTAAAAATTGAAGCACTCCATCGTGCTACTTTTACATTACATTTACTTAAAACGGAATAATTTTAGCGCTAAAGTTCTATTTTAGCATTTACAGATGTTAATTCGGTGATGCATTAGAAAAAAAATGTTTTTCTTTTATAAAAGCATTTATCGAAGCAGCAGTCCCGGATTTAGGCATGCTCGAGATGTGCCAATGCACAGGGGCAACCCTTTTTTGCTTTTAGGGAGCCCCCGCCACCACAATGCACCGGGGCTTCCATCTGGGTAAATCCGCGGGAAGTACAAGGTATCTCGTACTTGGTCCGAGCACTAACTTAAGGAATGATTTCTCTAATATCATCTGCTAACCTCGTGACAAATATGTTACTTAATTATTAATATTATGATAATTTATAATTATTAATTAGTCGGGGTTCGTAATTTTGTTAAAACCAAAATTTCTTAAATAATTCATTATTTTCCACATTAATTTAACAAATAAATTAATTTTTACTTTTTATCTTATTATTTTATTATTATGTTTATTTATTACAGTTATTTAAACAAAATTTTCAAACTAATTTAATAAAATAAAATAAATTATATAATTTATTGATAATAAATTATTATCAATAATTATTGATGCAATTAAATAAATTTAATTTGCATCATCATCATTACAAAGTCATAACAGTTTTGAGAATGTCAGAACTGTGTCATCTTCGAATCTGAAATAAAAAAAAATATAAAAAGATAACGACATTCTCGAGCGGACTGAATTTATTGAAAATCTCTTCCACCTCTTCCAGGTACAAATTGATCGTCGCCAGCGATGTCCAGGTGTGTCGTCTGAACCATACAAAGACAGTGGTGAGCAAGATAATGAACTCACGCTACCTGCGCAGGTGGGAGTGCCATCATCTCATGCTGGGGAATTCAGAGATTTGGTCTACGACGGTTGGTTTCGTTTTCTACTGAATTGACAATTGCCCTGCGCTCACTCGACATTGGCGCATGCGACTCGCATATCGATCGGCGCTTCGTTAGCGCCTCTCTTTGTTGACTTCCATTTGTTGCTCTGCCAGTTTGGTGCATGGTGCATTGATGAACGGGAAATGCATGGGGCATTACGGGAGCTTGAGTGATCAGAATTCGCAATATTTCTTAGAAGAGTTAATGACTCCCTAAAGAGATGATGTGGAGAGATGGCGTGCAAGACTGCATCAATTTTCCTTTACTGACATATCCCAAATGACAAATTGTTTCTCTGGAAATGCGATCAGTTTCATCCAGGGCGATGTCGAGATGACATTGATGACATCTGTCATCGATCAACTGAACATCTTCTGAATCAACAAGTGGACAACAAGTTCAATAATTAGTTACGTATTAATTAGAAGTTATAATTACAAAGGCTCTCTAAAGTAATATTTAAGCAAGGTTTAATTGGGTCTTAACTGGAATGGTTTCCATGATGGGAGTGAATGGGGTGGGGATTTTCACATCGTTGGAATGAAATTTTAAGAGCCAACTTTTTTTTGTGGACATTTTCTGTGGATGCGTTTTGTCGTTGTAAAACTGCTGACACGACATCAACAACAATAACTTGAAACAAATTTCGTTGATGGTTGTTGTCGTCGTGATGATGATGATGATGATAGTGATGACGAATTTCGATGTTCATATCACAATCAGGTTTATATATTTATATTTGTGTTTTTATTTAATTTGCTTTATTGCAAAAATTTCCATTTAAAAATTTTTGTTTAAAGTAATATATAATAATAAAGTTATTATCATTATTATTGTTATTGTCGTTGTTGTTGTTGTTACCATTAATGTAATTATGATTAGGATTATGATGACTGTTGTTATTGTTAATATCAAAATAGATTTTACATTAAGTCAACGGACATTATGAAAAGC
Source organism: Hirudo medicinalis (assembly GCA_011800805.1). Taxonomy (NCBI): domain Eukaryota; kingdom Metazoa; phylum Annelida; class Clitellata; order Hirudinida; family Hirudinidae; genus Hirudo; species Hirudo medicinalis. The sequence continues at coordinate 7,157 of MPNW01000185.1, read as the reverse complement.
AGGCGCCATATTCCATCTGGTTTGTGATTGAATTATTTGTCAATTTGCATGCCATAGACTTTATATTTTTATCAAAAACCATTATCAGTTCGGTTTGTTGAAATGCCGAACAAAGTGGTAAACCGCTCTTTTTCACCTTTTCCTCTTCTAATACAAGAATCCTGACAGAGGGATTATCCATGTCGACGATAAATGTTGCAAAGAAAAAAGGTGATGATGATGATTGTGATGTTGATGGTGTTGTTGTTGATGACGATGATGAATGTGATTGATGATGATGATAATGATGGTGTTGGTGGTGGTGTTGATGGTAATGGTGATGATGGTGATGTTGTTGTTGGTGTTGATGGTGATGTTATTGTTGTTGATGATGATGATGATGATGATGATGATTACAAAGTCAAGCACTGAGATTAATTGATCATTGAATGTTTTCCAACGCCAGCTTCACGTTTCACTTTTATTAGATTTCCCACGCTCTGTCCTACGTGATCCTAAAAGTCATTTTATTAAATAAATCCAAATGAATGCAAAATGTGTTATTTGGATTTCATAAAATTAATAAAACTAATATTATTAATAGATATTCTTAATAAAACTAAAATAAACTTTAAATGTTTTGGTAATTTAACATAAAAACATTTAATAATATTCCGGACTGCAGAAATGGCGCTTAAGATTGAAAAAGATATTGCACCTTGGGCAAAGCGAAACTGGAAGAGCGGACTCTCCCATATATCACTTTCAATTTCCATTTCCAACTGGGAATTTTGTCGTTTTCCACTTTTTCCTTTTCATTTTGACAAATCGAATATCCCCATGTTGGGGCTTCATTAGTTGGTCTGTCAAGAAAATCCACTTTATTTTCTTGTCTTCGTGACTGCTTCGAACGTGTTAGTGGAATTATAATCATAATTAATTATATGACCTGTTGTAATTATTGTAACTAATGTAATTATTATTAATTACTGTAACTAATGCAATTATTATTAATTATTGTAACTCATTAGTTACAATATGTAAGTGCCTCCATTCTAAAAATAGCAACAAATAAATGTAAAATAGAAAATTGAAATAAATATATATGAAACAGAAACTGCTCACCATGAATTTGAAATTCAATTTTCCTGGATTTCCAATCCTCGAAAAAAAATGAAAAGAATGTAAACACCGCCTTGCTGTCAGTGTTTTCTGCTCTCATTTCATCTGACATTTTTAGCTTTATTCGGAAAATAATGAAAAGTCACTGTGATTCATTTGATCATTATTTTCAATTTCTCGGCACTATTAAATATAAATAACTACGAATGAATAAAAATAACTATGAAGCCGTAAAACCTTTTTTGAAGGTCAACCTTTTTTGAGAAATAAACTTTAACTTTATTATTAGAAATGTTTGCTGTTAAATAATGAGAACGAAATGTAAATAAGTTACTGGGAAATTGTTCTAAAAAGCTTGCATGAAGTTTCTTGAAAGTCCATCAGAGTCCAGCGAAATATTGAAGTTAACAGTTATTAAAAATTATTTATAATATTATTTGATGCCTTTAATTAAAAATTAACCTTTCATATTATCTTAAATGATAATTTTAATAATAACAACGGTTTTGTTAAGATATCTTGAAAATTGAACAAAGCTTATTATTTAAACGGATTTCATAATACATTAAATTAATGCTGTTATTTCCATCCAAATATTTTCCGACATCTTTTTTTTCTCCTCTCTCCATCATCCAAATCCATTTGCACCTGTTCTCCAATTTTCCTGTCAAAAATGGAGCCATACTTGCAGGCGTTTTCCGTGTCTCATTTTACGAATTTCAATATGAGCAGAATTTGAGAACAAAATACAAAAACTTGGTTGAATGGGCTTGTCAAGATTTTCTTATTTTCCCTCAGCAACTTCTGCTGGAAAATTCTTTTTTTTTTTTGTTTTTCCGGTTAAAAAGATGAAAATGTTTGCTTTAAAAGTTGGTCATTGAACTGCTAAACTGGCCAATTCTCTCGTTCAAGATTAACAATTTAAATTGGAATGTCGCCACTGAAATGCGTCGAAGAAGTTGGAACTTAAATGACGTGTGATGCTGAGAAGTGATGAGATGTGATGAGATATGATGTGATGCTATGAATTGTGATGTGATGTGATGTGATGAGATGTGATGTGATGAGATGTGATGTGATGAGATGAGATGTGATGTGATGTGATGTGATGAGATGTGATGAGATGAGATGAGATGTGATGAGATGGTTTTTGTGAGAAGTTAAAACGTTTCTTAGGGAAACAAAATTTATGGAAAAAGAATATTCAAAATCGAATGAAACATCACATTTAAATATTTATATTTAATATTATTAATAATAATATTGATGATAATAAATAATAATATTAATAATAATAGTTAAATAATCATATTTACCGAAAACAATCTAGGAAAATGCCATGACAATGTTGAATGTCATGTCAATCCAGGAAAGGTTGTTCTTCCGACTCTAGAAGGATAAGTTATGATCCTCATCATCACCATCATCATCACGATCATCATCATCATCATCACTGTGCTTCTCTTATCTGGAAGATGCGTGCAACCGGAATTATGATCGGTGATGATGGCGATGTTGATGATGTTGTTGATGATGATGTTGTTGTTGATGATGACGATGATGATGATGATGATGACAACTATGATGGTGGTGGTTTTCAGTTCATCCTGAAGCATGTCTTTGAAGCTTAGATAGAAAATGAGATTTTTGAGCGCTATGACGTCATTCTCAGCTCTGCTTCTGATTGGAAGGCTGTCGAATGTTGACGCCCATTCGAGGAGCTCTTCAGAAAGGTTGATGATGACGTCAGTGACATTACCGACTTCGTTATATTCTTGATAATCGTCACCAACATCACCAATAACGTCATCGTTGTCGTTATCATCGTCATCATCAACTTCGTCATCATTAGGCATAGAAAGATCATGGTATTTCATGGCATTATCTCCGTTATTATCGCTAGTCTGCAACTCATCAATCATCATCATCATCAACATCAACATCATCATCATCATCGTCATCAACAACAACGAATGAAATGTTTATTAGCAAATGAATGATGGCCATGCATAATCATTGGTGATGTTGTCATATGTCAAAGGTCACCCTAATTCAAACTGATTCTGCATAATTATTAGAAAGTATTTCATTAATAATATTATTAAAATATGACATTTATTGGGTTTCATAATAATATTATTTTACGGTTATTCTCAAGATAACATAAGCCATTTAAGTTTTAATTAAACGAATATAAATTTTAATAATAATTTATTATATTTCATTAATAACAGAATTTCATATTAATTAATTTTTATTTATAATTATGCGTTAATTATTAATGCCCATTAATTATTTTATTTTTATATCATGTTATTTCTAATCGATCACGAATTAATGAAATATTTATTCATAATAATTGTCGAGCAGTTGGAAATTAATTATTTGAAAGATTTTCATGCGATTTGTCTGAGTGGATGGATTTATTCGTACTGAGCATTCGGTTTGTTTGACATGGAATAATTTAGATGATGATGATGCTGATGACGATGACGATGATGATGGTGATGATTATGATGATGACGATGATGATGATGATGATGATGATGATGAAGCTTTATATGAAGATGAGGTCGGTTAATGTGTCGCCATTAAGAACGCCAACTTTTGTCTAAAATATTTGCAAAGAATTTCAATTTAATAATTTTCAATAATTCAGAATGCCAATAATTTTCTGTTTTAAAATTTCACGAAATCGAAATAAATTATTATTTTTATTTTTATTTTTTTTTTTGCAAATCCCATTAACGCGTTTTTAATTGTAAAAGCATGATTATAAGGCACTAATAATAATTAATAACAATTTTGAGAAGAAAACATTTCAAATAACAAATTTACAAACGAACATCATAATCATAATCATAATCATAATCGTAATAATAATCACAATCATAATCATAATCGATGGAATTCTACCCCAATAGCCCAGTGGCTTCATGGAGCAGAGCATTCCCTACAGTAGCATCCAGGACATCAACACCATTTCCAGGTGGGATGCTGGACACAAATTCTGCCTGAGGATCACCATTGCAGACGGATCTGTTCTACTGCAGGTGTGCATGAAGGAATTGCTGGATGCATGGACGGATGCATGCATGGAATGAATGAATGTAGAATGAATGAGTGAATGAGTGAGTGGATTGCAGGGCGTGCAGGTCGGCCATAATGGTTGTAATGGATGAGAGAAGAGGTGGATGGATGAACGGATAGAAATGATATAATGACTACTGTCATCACTCATCCGTCATCATTATCACCTAACTATCATCATCATCGCTATCATCATCACCACCACCACCATCACCACCACCATCATCATCATCATCATCATCATTATCATCATCATCATCATCATCATCATCATCACCAATGTCACCTTGAAAGTTCCAATAACCAGCCTTTCTCCTCTGCAACATCACAGGCGAGCAATTCTTACTTGAGAGACCAATGGCTGCACTCCATCCAGTGGAAGGTAATTATGAGTAATTATAAGTAATATTATAAGTAATTATGTCTGAGAAAGTAGAATATTACGTCTGATGATTTTACTTGTTATTGTACTTATTCATGTCTGCATTTTTGAATTACCAGACAAGTCATCGCGGATTGAAACACAAGTGGAATGGAAAGGATAATCTTAATTTCTGTCCGATATTAAACCCGACTCAAATTAAAGCTAACCAAATTAACGAAATTAATAAAATAATTGATAACCAAATTAATAAAAAAATTGATAAAAAAATAATTGAATAAATCATCCATCTATCCATCCATCCATCCATCCATCCATCCATCCATGCATCCATGCATCTTTAAAAAAAATTAAATTAATTAAAAAACTGATAATATTAATGTGTTTTTAATGTGATATTAATGAATATTTATCTTCAAGGTTTCAAATGTTTTCTGTTTTAAATGAGAAATTACTGAGAAGTTGTTTTCGTGAGACTTTCCTAACAACTGATATTTGTCACGATGTTATACCGGGCGGTATCATCATCATCGTCATCATCATCATCAGCAGCAGCAGCAGCATCAACATCAGCATCATCGTCATCATCATCAACGCCGTCGCCATCGCCATCGTCATTGTCATCGTCATCAGCAGAGTTAACAATAATAAATGCGATGTCATTTATGAAGCTTCTTCATTGTTAACGAAGACGACGATGACAGTGGTGCTAATGATAGTAGTGATGATGAATGTGATGGTAATGATGATGATTATTCTGTATATGGATTGAGGAATTTTGCATTAGTGCAACATAAAAATATTCTTCTCGAGGTCTCATTCATCACTGTCATCATCATCATCATCATCATCATCATCATCATCATCATCATCATCAATAAAAGGAACTGAGTATGCTTTTAATCAATAATTTATTTTCTTACGACTGCGAGGCTTCCTCCAAATTCGACGTCACTTCCTGTTCCCTGGAAATGATGGACGTTGAAGGATCATCGAATGGCGATGATGATGATGATGTTCCCTTGATGATTTTGTGCTGAAGATTCAATGTGTGGATCGATGCATAGCTAGATTGATGTAGTATGGATGGTTGTGTGGATGGATAGATGGTTGGGTGGGTGGATGGATTGAGGGATGAATAAGTAGATGAGTAGAAGGACGAATGGAGGAATTGTTTATTAAATCAAATAAGTGAAAGAAAAAATACTACAAACAACAACTACGTTAATTGTAACAACAACAACAACAATAACAATAACAACAACAACAATAACAACAAACGCAACAATTAGTGACCAGGAACACATCAGCAACGTGCTTAAAATCACCCGCCATTTACAACTTCGTCTGCTCGCACAAGACTCAGGCTTTCTTTCGTAAATGTAATTGTAAATATCTTTCTTATCCTCAAATGTCCATCATTGAAATCTCTGAATGTAAAATGTCAATGTAGTACGTTTATATAGCGCCATATGCATAGCGTCAGAGGCGCTTTTTGTTAACCATTTATATAGCGCTCCTTCTCAAGGGAGCTTGCGGCAGTGCAGGCTGGGTTTCGAACACGACACATTACGACAGTTGCCATTACCATTATGCAGGAACGTAACCCATTCGTGACAAATCATCATAATGATGATAATGATGACATAAGAATCATCATCATCATCATCATCATCACTGTCATAGTCATCATTATCATCACCTGAGGATGGATATTGACTGCATCTCCAGCAACTGCACTTAAGCTTTGAAACCATGTTATTCACAGAATCAAATGATCCCTGATTTTATTGCACTTTTCATTTTATTGGCGTCTAATCCAGTGGCAAATAATTTCTATTAATGAGATAATAATACTAATAAAAATTACAAATAATATTAATATTAAATAATAATAATAAAAGTTATAAATAATAATAAATAATAATAACGACTACACAACAACAACAACAACACTAATAATAATAATAATAATAATAATAAAAATAATAAAGACTACTAACACGAACATTGTTCGTAATAATGGCACTCCGCATGACCCAACACGTCACTTACAAGAAAGAGGTCGGATTTGGAAGTCCGTATTTCCACACATTCAATGGAAGTCAGGGTCTCCAAGCTGATGGAAGTAATCAGGCAAGCGTGACTATGGAGCGGAAAGGAGTGTCACGCTCGAATGGATAATCGTGTCAATCGGACCTCACATCAACTGCTTCACTTTGCGAACACTTAACGTCTGTCAGACTATTAAGAGTGGAATTATTGATATCAAAGTCATGATCATCATCATCATCATCATCATCATCATCGTCGTCGTCGTCATCATCACACGGGGATGAATGTGACGGCGTTTGATCCACTGTTTATCCCCTTATCGGCGCCAAATTGCTGCACTTGCCAAGAGAATATCTTGCATCAAAGCCGTTCTTCATCATGGCCATCGTCGTCATCATCATCATCATCATCATCATCATCATCATCATCATCATCATCATCATCATCGTCGTCGTCGTCGTCGTCGTCGTCATCATCATCATCATCATCATCGCATCATCATCATCATTATTTTATAGCGCCTGTGAGC
>MPNW01000184.1:146953-178223 GCA_011800805.1 Hirudo medicinalis | reverse complement strand
GATGATGATGATGATGATGATGATGATGATGATGATGATGATGATGATGATGATGATGATGATGATGATGATGATGATGATGATGATGATGATGGTGATAGAGTGGTGTTTGTGTTAATAATAAAATTATTTTTTTATTAATTCCATGTTATTAAACTTTATTATTTAAATTTAATAACTGCAACAATAAAAACTATTAATAAACATAATATTAATTACATAATTTTGTATTTATTATAAATAATTATGTGATTATCATTTAAGGATTTATTTGATTTCGTCTAATCATAAATGATTCACAAATGACGATTGAGACCTTGAAAGAGAGTAAACCAGTGCAGAAGTGAGTTTTCAAATCAACATCAGGTGATCACAGATTTTAAGACATCCTGAGTCAACAAGCATTCTGATTAAACCTACACAAATCATTTAATTACAAATCATTCCATACAACTCAATTAATTAATAATTACTCAATGTAACCCAAATAATTTTTAATTATTCCGTGTAACAGAATTCTGTTTCATTAGCGACCTCACGTCCTTCACTCGCGTAATGGTTCTTATTGGTTAAATTTCTATTAATTTTGTTGCGACCACTATGGCTGTCATGATTGTAATTACCTTGTTAAGTGAGAAATTATTACAATCAACAAAGTATTTATTAACCGATGTCATCCTCTTCCATTCAGTCCATCCAAAGAGAAACAAAGACGAACATCAAAAGGAATGAAGTATTTCCAGCCTATCAAACGCCTCGTCGCATCCCATCTCGTCCAAAAATAGCCACCAATCAGATCATCTGTCCACTCGCAACTGGTCACGTGACGTATTTGTGACGTACTTGTGACGTATTTGTGACGTCGAATTATGAAACGCGTCAAGCAGTTGACATCTTCAGATAACTACACACTCCTTTCAAAGTTATTTTTAAATTTCAAACATTTTTTTTTTAAATTCAATAAACTCCAGCAACAATTGTTACAACGCTTGTAGTCGATATTATTGTAAACACATCGTTATCATCGTCGTCGTCGTCGTCATCAACGGCCTGGTCGTCGCAATACTTATTGTGTGAGAAAACAAATTTTTCGCTTCGCCGGGTTTTGAAATGTGAGTCAATTTTGCGTCACACTCGAGTGAATTTGTCCTGTGGCGCATTTGACGATCCGTGGAGAAAATGACCGACATCGTGTTGCTTTACGCGCTTCAGCAAAGGAAAAGATTTGTGGGAAATTAATATTTCAATATTTTTAAATTATTTATACTTAATAGTTATTTGATCGTAAATAATTTGACATTACTTTTACATTACCTTGCATTCAAGTTATATTTATGTTAACATTTACAGACATTTCTATCGTAGTGGTTAATTAAATCCTAGTATTTGGTTACAGAAATTCTTCAAAATAATACTTTCAACCTCTCAAAGGTCAGTTTAAAACAGACAATTTGTTTTCCCACAAATTAATTTCTTTTCAAATGTGAAAGTCAAAACAAACATCGACTCAATTTTTAGAAACATAAAAACAAAACACAGCACGCGATTGAAGACATAAATGCAAACAAGGATTTATCGCTTCCGTCGAGAAGAAGGCAGGGCGACAGAGGAAGAGAGACTTAGGAGCAGACAAGTGGACAGAAAGAGAAGGAGACATGATCGATACTTCGGAACGGCCATTACTCTGAGACAAGATGGAAAAAGAGGGTTTCAATTACAAAAGCTTGTTAAGGCTCTGATAGATGCGATGGACCTGACATTACCTCCCCTGGATTAAACTCAGATAATTCACTGCTCTGTCCGCCTCGAACAGGAGGCAAGCATTGGCGGAATGAATGAGTGAATGAATGAATGAATGAATGAATGAACGAGTTGATGGATCTCGTGTTGGATTAATGGATGGATGGATGGATGGATTGATGGAGTGGCAGGTGAATCGTTGAAAGAATAAATGCACTTGTGTGAAACGTTCACTGATTTCACTCGTTCACGTAATTACGTTTAATAATTTGCTTAATTGATGAATTGATGGATGGGTGAACGGACGTACGGACGGACGGATGGATGGATGGATGGACGGATGGACGGACGGATGAATGGATGGATGGATGGATAGATGGAGGGATGGGTGTGCAGATAGATGGATCAACAAACAAACGGATGAAACGAGCTTTCAAAGACATCTCGACTTGGAACCTCACGTCCGTTTGCAGCGACAAACTTCTTGACAAACCGACAACTCGCACATGAAATTGATTGACCCCAGAGGTCAGCGGGTTACGTCAGAAGGGTCATTAGGATGCATGGGAGCTTTCATCCGAGTACCTGCATTATGGGGGGAGGAATGACCCTGTAACCTTGAGCTCAACAGGTGGATGAAATATGGCTCCATTACTGCTGTTACCCTTGTTACTGTTATTGTTAATCATCAATCAATTGTTGTTATTATTATTATTATTATTATTATTATTATTATTAATGAATAATAATTCAATGTATTATATCGAACAGCACGAAAGTACCTCGTTGTATTCTCATGGCGGCAATAGATGTCGCCATATTGGTCTGGGGCGTCACAACAAACAGTGGAGTCAACCTATTATCGTTCACCTCTCGCAGGAAAATAAACACCAGAAGATTTTTATGGAGAGCAACAAATCGAGTTGCAATCATGTCGTTGTGAAATTGCTTTTGTTATTATTATTATTATTATTGTTATTATTATTTTATTATTATTATTATTATTTATTTTGATATCTTATTATTATCTGTTGATAATGAATGATTAATAAGGAATATTAATATTAATATCTTTATTTTTGGTGATGCAAACACATTAACATCATAGGCAGGCTGCTGATAAAGTCGAGCATAACAGGCGCAATAATCTGAGGGCAAACCATTTCAGATTGAGGAACATTGAATTAAAAGAAAAATAACATGAATAATCAAGTATTTAGCAAATTGATGAAATGGTACTATTATTATTATTATTATTATTATTATTAATTATTGTTATTATTATTATTATTATTGTTGTCGTTATTGTGCAATGTTGGTTCTAATTGCTGGTACTTAATGCTCCTGTTATTCCTGAGCGCCATGTTTCGCATCGTCTGCACCTGTTGGTGGCTGTTGACATTCCGGTAATGATTCTGATTTATGGCCGATAATTCAATGAAACTCATCGTCATCGCCATCCGCCCATCGTCCTATCACGTGGCCTCAACTCAACAACAACAGCAACAGCGTCGACCTTCAAATGGTCTTCATTCTCGTCGTGTTTGTCGTGGTGCCCACGTATTTCCATTTATCATCGCCGGAATTATTTCTTCGGTTAAGTTGAAAATTAAGTTGATATTATTTTGAATAATTCGATTGTATATTTGCTGTAATTAGTTTGTATTATTGCTGTTGTTCATTTGGTGTCGTTGTCGTTGTTGTTGTTGCATAATTGGACGTGATATAATATCAGGGAGGATTAGATGAAGTCGAGTGGAGAAATTCTGTGAAACAACCAGATGGAGGTGTTAATGGCAAACAAGAGTCACTTGACTAGAAGGATGAATGAAGATGAAGATGATGACGATGATGACGATGAAGATACTTGTTATTCAAGATGACGATAGAAATATCGTCCTTAAGTTGTTTTAATATTTCATAATTTCATAATTTATGGTCATTTATTTATGTGCTCCTTGGTAATATTTCGTTGATTTAAAGTCCATTTGTTATCGATAAAAATGTTAGCGAAAACAGATTGCTGCTTATTTGAATGCGTAATACTTTATTGAATTTTTAAATTAATAAAAGAATGCAAATTATGAATGATTTATTCATAACCTCTAAATGTGTAGAAATTACTTCAAGTCGATTGTCATCAGTTTGTCATTCTGATGATGATGGTTGTCCAATCAAGTGAGCCATCTTCATCGTCAGCGGTATCGAATTCATCATCATCATCATCACCACCACAACATCACCATCATAACCTTCATCATCATCATCATCATCATCATCGTTGTAGACATGCAACAGTGTGTTTGGATCAAATAGCCTCTTTCTGAGTCCATGTTTGCAGGGCGGGAAGAAGAGCAGGCTATTGGTGCTACAATGACTCTCGAGCGCCATCTCACGATCACGACTGAAGAAGTCAATAGCGGTCAACAAGTCTACAATGTCTCATGAAAGACATCCGCTATTTTACGGATTTATGGATTAAACCTTCAATTTTAAAAGTTAAAGTATGATAACTTTTCTTGAATTGCAATTCTTGTTTGAATTAATAACAATATGAGACAATTGTTTTAATTAGTTATATTTCAAAATTCGATGATCAAAATATTACAACAATAATAACGATCCGACTCACCGCGCTCGGATATGCTCAAGAAATTATGTGGCGCCAAACTCCAGAAGAATTAAGTGTTGATTAAAAGCTAATTTAAAATAAAGTCTTTTTATTAACAGAAGGATTGTCTTAACTAAAGAAAGCTGGCTTGATTAAGTTTCCTTGATGAGGAAATTAAGACCAATTAAGAGCTAATTAAGACCAATTAAGAGCCAATTGTTTTCTGAATGCATTACAACTACATGACGTCATTATTTCAAATCAAAGCCTCTTTTCATCTTTCACAGCAACTCGTGAATAAGGACAACAATTATTTGGAAAATTTAAAGTGAAGATTTAAGAAGGAAGATTTCGATTAAAATTTAAAGTATATTTAAAAAGTCCTGAATAAAAATATTAAAAAATCCTGACATTTTTTATTTTATTTTAAAGGAAGCAATTAAATTTTTTTAAAAGTGTCCGATCGATTGCTTCAGAGAATGAAAAGATGTTTGGACGAGGAGGCTTAAATTAACAAAGAATTATATTTTTCAGGATGATTGGGCGGATCGATGCAAAGATGGAAGGATGAGTAGGTAGATGGGTGGATGGATGGATGGATGGATTGATGGATGGATGAATAACGGAAATGATCGTTGAGAGTTTGAACGATAGAAGGAATAAAGGTTTATTTCTCAGGTAATATGACTGCTTTTTATTAATTTGTATAATTGATCCCTTGTTTGACTTGGTTGACACGGGTAATTACAGCATATTAATTTTACGGAAATTTAAAATTAATTGATGAAAAATAAATCAATCAACCTGGAATTGGTGCAATCCTCGTAAAGGACATCAAATTCTTGCGGAGAAATGAGCTTACACCTGTTCACTCCAGGTTGAATTGCACCCAAACCCCTCAGGATGCGCACCTGCTCTACGTTGCACACTACAGGTGATATGTCTAGCCTCTTGAGTTTCGTGTACACTGTGTGAAGACCACCCACCAGATTCTTGAGGAACAAATCAAAAGCTTGTGGAAGACAAATCAATTCACGCGAGTCCACCTTGAATGCCGCCACCTGGATTACATTGATCAAGGTTCGTTTTAATCGAGGTGACACTTTTCATCTCGAATGTTCTCACGTGAAATTTCAATCGTTGTAGCCATTTGTGACGATCAATTTTTCTTACATTCACGAGAAAATAATCTACAAATGGCTCGTGAATAGCGGGACTCAATGCTCAATTGTTTGGCCTTAATAAATCTGACGACTTGGCGTTACAATCGTGTATGCATATCGATTTGAGATTGCAGTATGATTAGAATTAGTTGAAAAACAATTGAAGACGATCACCTGAGCTCCCCTGTACTCGATGAGTCTGCAGCCACTTCCCTCAAGTCCTGTTGCGCTGCCAGTGTTGAGGGACTGCTGGTGGTGATGATAGTGATTGTGGTGATAGTGGCTGCCGGGCGGATGGTGAGCTGAGGAAGACTGGGGAATGAAACCTCCGTGCTGGAAAGGAGGCCTGGAAGGAGATGCCAGTCTGGAAAACTTTAAATTTTCCATGGCGCTCCTGTATGTCGAGTGGTTAAAGTCTTGGTACCTAGGCGGTGAAGTTCTCTGGCTGTGGTGGCTCGTTGTTAAAGAGGTGGAAACCTGACCGATCATTCCTGCAGCTGTCAAAGAAAGGTTAGAAGTCGGATGGATGGATGGATGAATGTGGTGGCCGATCAAGGACGATGGAACCTGAGACGAAGACTGACGATCCCTGCTCAGAATTTGATCGGCAGAGTCCATGGTTGAAATAAAACCACAATGCCACAAGTAGAAGTGTTTTGTATAGTTTATCGGTTGTCCAATTACTTGAAGTTATCGTGGCTGGAATTCAAAGTGTTGTGAACTTTCTTTTATAGAATGTCTCCACACACGTAAAGAATCGCTCACATTCGCAAAACAGTTTCCACTCTGAGCAAACACAGGTCGTTTAATTTCGCCAATACGGAAGCCTGGAAGCGGAAGAGACCGGCGAGTGACATGCGCATTCAAGCAACAAGTGCTTCCCAGATACAATTTCGTTGTCCAATTGCAGTTCGACATCACCGTAGGTTTGTTAATATTCATCACTTCATTTGAATTGCAATTGTATTTCTTATAAAATATTTACTTCTAAAATATTTATTAATGCAGTGGTATGACTCATTGAGGCTCGAGCCAATTCCGAATTTAAAATTATTTTTATAGTTTACTGACAATATTTTAATAAACTCCCTGACAGGCAACAATTGAGGAGAATTTCTACAATAATCAAGTCAATAATTCGGAACTTCAAAGCCTGTCGCTGAAATCTCCGTGAAAAGTGAATTGAAATTTCAGGGCCTTTATTCGTTTTTTTATTCAATATTTTTTCAGAAATGGCATCCAGGGTCGATGTTTGTGATGTCATGAAAATTTAATCAACTTCAAGCAGACGAATTGGAGAAGTAGGAGAAGCTGGAATAATTCCAGTTGTTCGTTCCAACAGGAAGAGTAGGGAGGGACCAAGCGGGGGAGGCGTGGTTTTAGCTCTGACTGACAAGCCAGATGGAGCATTATGGAAACATTGGAATTATTTCTATCTCGATCAGCGATGGCGATAATTTAATTTGTTCCTCCATGAAAACTATTCCCATAAAAAATGGTTCCACATCTCATCTCGACCATGATTTGGGGCCGACTTGGATTCCGTGATGAATTGTCGATAAACATTATTTATTTTACATTCAAAAAGAAAAAAGTAAAAATAAAACATTCGAGAAATCGATCTTTATGTGCCGTTTTGATTCTTCGGAACATTGCAGCAGATCTGGGCCATCAATTTTTGTGCGTAATTACGCATTCTAGATAGGAGGCCAACCTAATCGAATAATATCGGAAAATCAATGGAGGAATTAGTGTGGAAATTAATACTCAGTGGAGCGGTCGTACACGAGAATGCTTCTAATGGGCATTAATAATATTTACCGGCCCGGATCATAAGTCCCACGCTTAATCTCACAGCGCCATACGATGCGGGATGGAAGATATTCTCTTCATCCTTCAGATGTTCATGCCTCCACTCCCGGAAAAGGGCATTTGACTTTCACTTTGCAAATGCTTCCTTGAGTGATTGCTGAGATTTTCATATTCATCCCTGGAGCTTCCAGCCAGGAGCATGCTGAAGGAAAAGCCAGAACCATTTGAATTTAAAATTGTATCTTTAAAAGCAACTTTTAGATATTCTATGATATAATATGAATAAAAAAGTTACCAACATTTCTTTACAGTTATTCAAAAATTATTCCAAACTTATTTATTTTGACATGAAATTACGCTTTGTTAAAACTATTTAAACTCTTAGCCAGAATAATTTTTGAGCTAATGTTGAATCCTTGCATTTTTAACTTTCAAGTAAAGTGAAACTATTACGGCCTTCAACATTATCTTGTTATCACAAACTATGTCTTGCTTTTTTAGCACAAAGTTCATTGACCTGATTTTTGATATGCCGACCACCTGGTGTGAATTCTTATTACGGCTGCTACCTGGTGAAACATTTGAAATCAGATCATTTGAGTTTCATGTGTTTCTTCTTAATCATCTAGTTGCATAATAAAACGTTAATACTAACATTATTTCTCACATTGTAAAGCTTTTTAAATCGTGTTATATAATCAGTAATAACATTAATTCCAAAATCTTAAGTTTTATTATTGTATCCTTTGTATTGTCGAGCTATTGCAATTGCATCGTATCTATGTATCGATTGTCATCGCTTCAAAAATAAATACATATTTTATTTTGAAATAATTTTTGCGGTATTTATGATACTGTGCTAACTTTGCATATAAGGCCGATTATTCTGTACCGGTGCTAACAGAGCATGAGGACCAAAGTCATTTTAGCTTACGGCCCATCTATTGCACTCTTGCATGTGGCTAACTGAGAAAGTATTAAATTGTCTGAGTTCGACTACAAGCCTGTTTATTATTACTCAGGAAGACCTTAATTCCTTCGGTTAATAGGTAAATACACTTTTTTAAATATCAACTAGTTTGGAATTGATAATTTGTTTCAATATTCTATTTGTAAAATTTTTAGAGTTAAAGAACATGAAAAAAAAACTTTGTTGTCATTCTAATTAGATATGAGCTAGATAATTTAAAACTTAACTTGCTTCAATTCTTGTGAAGGGAAATAATGTGTCTTTAGGCAATTTTTTATTTTTACTGAATTGAAGGCTTGCAAATAAGTGATTCACTTTAATTCATTGTTCTTTCAGTGACCTATAATTTAATTATATTCATTGTGAGGCAACTCTAAACTGATTTGTATACTATCTCTTTTGTGTATTTGTTCTGCTTTCCAAAGGTCTGCATGCTTTTAGAGACCCTCACTTTGTTCTTTGAGCTTAAATTGTTGGCACGTGACTAATCTGAGATCACTTTCTTTATCGTGCATTTTCTGAAGTGCTTAAAAGCAGAACATGTACATTGTACAGCTTAAGTGGGAGATTAGAAGTGTTGTTGGTGCAATATGAAGCTCTTCAGGTTTTTGAAATAATTTTATTACTATTATTAAATGCTTTAGAATTTGCAATTGTGTAATACAGCTTCTTTTTTTATGTAATTGAGCCACTGTGGTTGGAATGATGGCCTTTCTTCCTAACTGTTTTAATATTATGTTCATTTATAAAGCACCATGAATGTTAGCATCGGTGGCACTTTAGGATGTCATGATTGGTTTGAATATAAAGGATATCATTACCTAACAGATGTGGAATGTTGAATTACATGTTTATTTTATTAATCAGAAAATTCTTGAAAAAGATTTTATTTAAATTCTTAGGTATTGAAGCTTACAATTATTATGTGTTGTGCATCATCTAATTGCACACATGAGGCTGCAAGATGTTTTGAACCGTTGAAGAAATAATTCAATGAATTTTATAAGATCATTTCAGTTGATTTTACTCGACTGAATTACGCCTTTACAACACAATAGTGATATTGTTAGCCTAAAATTGAGGTTGTTTACAATAACATCATAGCATGTGCCACGTGTTTTGCTATAGGCCAATGGATGCCTATTGTAAGTGTTGTACAATGCACTTAATGGTTTTTAGGAAAATTTTAATCTGTGACAGGTGCATTAATCCAATTCAATATTTTTAACTGATTCATTCTTAGCAGAAATTGGGGTAAACAAATTTTTTTTTTTTATATCACTGACCTAACTGGTTCCTATGTTTTCGATGCAATTGTAATGAAATTGGAATCACAATTAATTTGTTAAAGTAACTTTTTGGTGTTAGACAAATATCTTGAAATTTCTAGGATAATGTGTTTTCAGTAATTTCCATTTCAGGAGATTTAGTTTTGTTCACCATAATTTTTAGATTTAGAAGACCAACAATGTCAGGCATATCAGTAAAAGATGAAAAGCTCATTGAGCAGGGTTTGCAGTACTGCAGGGATTACATGGGAGGTTCTTGGGAGCGTGCAGAGATGTACGACTTTGAAATGACTCACGTCACGTACGTTGCTTTTTAAAAGTAATTTTCTTTATTGTTTGAGATGCTTTTAAATAGCTTAAAAATTTATGTAGAGGGCATGGGTAATTGGCTAGACTCTGAATGAAAAATGAAATGTCAAAGTTCAATAGACTCCCTTTGAAACTTTAATTTGTCCTTGATGCAATTAAGAAGTGTTTGTGTGCCAATTTTTAAACTAAACCTGAGTGGCTGTCAAATGGATTTAAAGAATTTCTAAACTTCTTGGTTCTTTTATTGTTTGGTTTGAAAACTTGCAGGGATTTAAGGTTAGGAGAGTTTGTAATTGTAATTTCAGCAGTTTTATGATGTTATGCACTGGATGAAGTTGGCTTGGATAGTCTGCAATTTGCCGTGGTGGACAATTTGTTTTCATTGCTGCTTGGAGATATTTGTCGTTGTCTTAAATGGAAAGAAACCATCTGTTTTAAATCACTAATTACATTGAGATTTTGTCAAAGATGTTGAAGTTGCATCACCTTTTCATCATCAGGTATTTGTCTTCATTTTATTAGGGGAGGTCTGAGCAACATCTTGTACAAGTGCAAGCTGAAAGATTATTTCCCTCTCCAAAATAATGAACCAAGAAATGTTCTGCTCAGACTCTATGGAGACATCATCAAGGAGAGTTCAGAAACTGTCCTCAATGATTCTGTCGTTTTTACTCTCCTGGCAGAAAGAAACATGGGACCAAAGCTGTATGGTGTTTTTACATTGGGCAGGATTGAAGAATATGTTCCAGTATGATTCCATTATTTTATTTCCACCATTAAATTCTGTTTGAATTTGTATTTATCCGTTCTTTTGAGTGCCTTATGTGTCTGAATAGGATGTGAAAGCACTTTTTAATCGATCTACCATTTATATAGCGTCCCTCTCTGAGGGAGCTCCTGGTGGTGCAGGCTGGGTTGTGAACATGACGACCGTTGCTATTACTGCTGCATGCAGGAACGCAACCCATTCGGCCAACCTGCATGTTTTGCACATTTAAGATTTTTTCCAGTTTGTGAGTAAACTCTTTAGGTTGTGATGTTCTAATAAGCAATTCTAACTGAACTAGGCACGAGTATTGAAGACCAAAGAACTACATGACCCAACCATTTCAAAGGCCTGTGCCAGAATCATGGCTCGCTTCCATCGACTTCAGATGCCCATGGTGAAGAAACCGAGGTGGTTGTTTGATACCATTGGCAGGTATTTAGAGAACTCGTCCGGAGCTTTGGGAAATTTGGACTCCAAAAATGGCTTTCGTATTAAAATGCTTCTGGACACCAATTTGGAGTTGGAATACCAGAACTTAGTGTGAGTGTTTGAGTCTTTCCAAACTACCGTTGGTAACTAACCAGCTGTTATTCTTAAACTATTCATAATCATTTTTCTGTTTTATTAAAAACAGCGACGGACAAAATTTAGGAAACACGTTATGTAAACATAGACGCAACCAAATTGATGTCTGAGCATTTAAACAATGAAAATTACTTTGAAGTTATCAATGCATTATGTTTAGCACTTGATAAGATATGCCAGTCCTTTGAGAAATTAAGCTGAAACAAGCCTAAAGGTGCTAATCATAAGGCTGATAACTCAATTTTAAAGATTCTTCAGTCTAATATTTGGTTTTCTTGTTTTCAAGTGGTCTGTTGAAAAAAGTACATTCCCCTGTAGTGTTCTGTCACAATGACTTCCAGGAAGGGAATATTCTTTACATGGTGGACTCCCTAAGATCAGAAAGAGGGTTACCAGAGGGACCAATTGATCCAATGCAAGACACTGTTAGGCCAATAGATTTTGAATACTCGAGTTACAACTATCGAGGATTTGACATTGGAAATCATTTTTGCGAGTGGTGCTACAACTACAACGTGGACACAGCTCCGTATTTTTCCGCCAACCTCGACCATTTCCCGAACATGCAACAGCAGTTGAATTTCATCCGAGAATACCTGAAAGAAAGCAACATCAGCTTGGATGAGGAGGACAGCCTTGTGGTCGAAGCCAATGCTTTTGCATTAGCATCTCACTTCATGTGGTGCCTATGGTCCATCGTCCAGAGCAAAAAATCACAAATTGTTTTTGGATATTTGGTGAGGCTTTTCACGATCATTTCCATTTTGTTGTAAATTGACGACGTGACATATCAGAGCATGCTTATATCAACATTCTTTTTCAATGCAACTGCTGGATTCAAATATGAGGCTGGACCACGGACATTGAATAGCTGGACTAATTAACCATGATTCTATAAACATTTTGCTTTTTAATGGAACATCATTTTGACTCTTATTTACTTACTATGACACAAGTGCTTGCAAACAAATCACATTACACTTGCACATATTTATTTCAGGAATATGCCATTGAAAGACTGGAAGCCTATTTTAAGCAAAAGCCCATCGTGCTCCAGTTGATGGAGGAATATGACACAAGAAGAAGTGTTAGGCAGGCCTCAAGATAAAGACGCAACTGTCTCAACTATGATTTAATTTCTTTTTATCTGATTACTAAATATTTGCATAATGCAACTCAAATCAAATTGGCAATTCACTCAGAATTTCCCAAGTGATGCTTCTGAAATGATGTCAAAGGTGAACTTTGTTTTAGAGTGCAGTCCAGTGCAACATGGTTGATCTCATGGCCAAAGGATTTTAAGATCTTTAACATTTATGTATATAATGTTTTAGATTGCGTTGTTACACGAGAAGTTGCAGGAGTTCATTAAATTTGTGACGGTGCTATGAAGAAGGCATTGTTTATCCATAAATATCATTCTATTGAGGTCACATCTATGAATGTGGTGTGATGTCATAATGCCAGCTTTGTATGGTTGTTTGGTGTGCTTAAAGTTGCAATGCGTCAATGTGCCAAATATTTAATCTACACCTTGACGTTGTTTGTTCAGAGGAGTTGCTGATTGATTTTATAGGAACAAGTCCGATTCATTCCAATCACAATCCCGTTTTTAACTGTGAGATCGAATTTTGTATTGCCAATTAATTTGAATCATGTAATTATAGTGATTGAAAGATGTTCTAGCAAATGGTGATTTAAAGTGCGTTCTTTCTACTTAGGAGATCTAAACGAACCTTCATTGTTTCTATTTTAAGCCAAAACACCAATTTTATGAGCCTCTTAAAATTCATGCTGCAGATGTAAACCTCAATTTCTGTAGTATACGAATCATTTTTACAAAAATTTTCTAAAATGTCCATAGAAATTTAAAAATTAAGGCACATTTATGAACAATGCAATGTGCTGTATGTATACACGTAGAGCCACTAGTCTTCCACAAAATTAGTCAGAAGGCATCTTAGGTTGAGTCTTGCTTGCAGATAATGTCTTTTGTTTCTTCAACTCCTGCCTTCTTTCTGCATTTTCAGAAAAGAGTTAGTACCTATTTGGCTTTCTATTCTACATATTGCAAACATGCTAAACATAAGTTTTCATGCTCTCATCACATAAAAATCTGCATTGCAAGCAAATTATTGAAACACCAGACACCAAGAGGTAATTTAAATTTAGTTTCAAATGCAATTCACTTCAATCTGATGCCAACAATTATGAAATACGAACTTGGCAGCACATCTTCTGAGCTGCTCGTGTTTCATGAGAAGTTTCTTGCATCCCATGAATGTTTTCCTAACTCGGACACCTTTGAGCCAGCTTTGTATCTTTATGGCAGCCAAGTCCTGGATGCCAGTGATGGAAAGTGCTCCCTGTTCTATCAGGAATTGACTGGCTTCATGATACTCATTCATGAGAGCATAATCAAGGGGTGCATACCTAGGTAATCAGTTAACTAAAAATTAGCTCATTAGAATGGATTAGCATAGAAAACCAAAACCTAGACATGATAAGAGTTAGGAACCTAAGTATATATCTGCTGTGGTTTGGTTCATTTGTATAGTGCCACAAGCACAGCAAGAGGCACCTTTTATTAACCAATTCTTCAGCGTTTCTCAAGGCAGCACAAACAGGGTTGCAAAAACAGCACGTTGCAACTTTTTCCATTACAACTGCCTGCAGGAAGTAACACAACCCTTGGAGCTGACTTGCATGCGTCTGTTTCTCTTCATGTAAATGTAACTGATTGGCCAAATTCAAAAGGGCCAAAAAAACTGGTTAAAATCTGATGCTGACACACATTAATCTTAACAATTATTAAAGAGATGAGTCAACCTGTCCTCTCCATATTCCATAATATTTAGTTGGGCATCATGCCTTAACAGCAACTTTATGACCTCAAGATGGCCTTGTCGACAAGCCCAATGCAGACTGGTCATACCCTGCCAAAAATTTTGTTTCGAACATTCTTATTGCAAAAAGATGAATGAAAATCAAAAATATGCATTTAAGGTTGCCTACCTAGCCAGCATAACAAATTTAACATAAATCTGGTTAAATTAAAAAATGATGAAGACCTCATTGTCCTGAGCATTGACTTCAGATTTGTTTTCAAGGAGGACCATGAGACTGTTGACCGAACCATTGTAAGCAGCACAGTGGAGGGGAGTGCGACTAAATACGAGATAAAAGTAGTAACTGTAATAAATAAAAAACAAAAACACCCAAAAAAATCATGAAGTCATAAAAATCACTTTAATGAAACTAAATGTTGTGAGGAAGAGAAAAACCATTCAATTAACCCAGTGGAATCCTTCACATTTGCACTAACTCCGCATTTCAAGAGGAGCTGACAAATCCTCCCGTGACCCCCTAAGGCAGCCCTGAAGGAAAGTTAAGAGAATGGTTAATGTAGGATTTGATCGGTGAATGGATTTCTCCTACGTAATTTAATAATAAACCATGGATCCGTAAACTTGGGAGGTTTTCTAGTAAGTTTATTGAACAAATGTTCAGTGAATAGAACTCAATAATCGAGTTGAGTATTTGTGTGGATCTGTAAGATTTGTAGAATCTGGTGTGCGATTTTGGAATCTTGCAAGATGTGATAATCTTAATTATTGATCATATGAGCTGCATTAGAAAAGCAAGAGTAATTTGTACCAGTGGAGGGGACATGATCCATTTTGATCTTGCTTTTCTAAGGCAGCTCCATGTTCTATGAGAATCTGCACGACCTCCATGCTTCCAGTCTGACAGGCACAAAAGAGGGGCGTGTGTTTCGAATTGTCAACAACATCAACTGCCAACCCATGAGAGAGAAACAAGCTGACTGTTGATGCATGACCAGCAGAGGCAGCCATGTGTAAAACTGAAATTTAAAAAAATTATGTTAATAAAAATGCAAACAAATTCACATTGTTAATATCTTTCATTTGTTACAAAGCATGTCACAGGAAAAGTTTTCCAAATGAAGCAAAGAAGGCTAAGACAGACATTAAAATAACGTGCACGACATGCCTGTTGCTCCCCATTTGTCAGTTGCCATGACATCAACATTGTTTTTCATGAAGAATTTTATGACATCATTGGCTCCATAGCTGGCTGCCCACATAAACGCCGTCCTCCCCTCGATGTCTTCGTCTTTCAAGCCTGGGTAGCTCAGAATCACCTTCACTGTCTCCTGGATCAAAAATGAAATGATAAGAAAAGATAAAATTACATTTCTAAAAAAGCATAAAATGAGAAGCAAGATATTTTAGCAATGACGAGTTTCATTTGATTAATACAACAATTTTAGCATTCAATTCTTTAATTTTGAGTCACTTTCAAAATCATTGGCATTGTTCAAATGTAGTGTTTTCAGAGATGTAGAAGTCAGATCTTACAAGAGTATTGTACTGGGCAGCATAATGAAGAGGAGTAGCTCCATTAGAATCAGAGCTCGAATAATCTGCTTTGTTTTCCAGCAAAATGGAAGCTATCTGGACATGACCTTGCAATAGGAAAATGAAATATCAACCATACATCAACCAAACTTCAACAAATGTTCAAAGTTAACCTAAAGCTGCAGCCCAATGAAGAGGTGTTCGAAATTGATTGTCCAAGGAAGATATGTTGCACTTGTCAACCGATACCTGCCCATTTGAATGTGTGGATATAATACAGTGAGAAACACATAGAGTTCAGAAAGAGAGGTACGCCCTAGCATAAGCTAGATACAGATATACAGATATATCAAACTGATGTATTTTACATTTAAGGCATTTTTTATTTAAGGCATTATTAAAGAATAACAAATGATAAACATTGGCACTCAAATAATTGAAGCATACAGACTAAAGCCTGCACCACTGCCAAATTTCCACCACCGACGGCATGATGAAGAGCAGTGCATCCATCGTAATCCTGCCAGTTGATGATGCTAGGAGAGGATTCCTGTAATTCAAACAAGAGAAGGCAAAAAGAATGGCAATGTGGAACCATCCAAACTAAATTCTACAAACAGTTAGAGACTGAACACAATCAGCAGCTTCTTGATGGTGGCAGAGTGCTGCCCAGTGAAGGGGCGTGCGACCACTGCTGTCGGGAATGCCAACGTTGGAGTCATGTTTTATGAGCAGACGAATCTGACTGATGTTTCCATTTGCAGATGCCAGATGCAAAGCTGTCCTCTGATAGTGAAAAAAACTGATTAAAACTTCTTGAAAGATTATAGGTGCATATGGTTACAAAAAAATGTGATCTTGCCAGAGCAGTTAGCAATACATCCCTCAACAGCTGAATATAGAATTTTAGGATATCTCCACATCAATATAGGTTTATTAAATATTGTGTGCTTATCACCATATGTGGGAATGTCACACTGCACCATACAACTAGTTAATTAACTGAAAATTATCAGTACAGCCTCTTTACTTACTCATAACAATAAATGAAAACAGATATGATTGCAGGAATCACCAAAAATTAAAGCTTATGTAACAAATTTTAATAAAACTTCTAAAATCTAAACCTTGTTGCAGTCCTGATCATCAACTACACCAACTTGAACTTGCTTAATCAAAAGAGTCAGACATTTTGAAGATTTATGTTTTGTGCTTAGATGCAAAGATGTTGCTCCATTGTTATCCTTTAGAGCCACATTAGCCCCATGGCTGAGGAGCAATTTAATACAATTCGAATTACCCTGGATGATAAGCGAATATTCACATGTTTTAAAATTTCCAGTTGATTTAGAAATAACAATACCTTTATTGCTGCCCAATGAAGAGCTGTTCTACCTAAAATATCCTGTTTGTTAATATCAACTGAAGTCTTCAAGAGCATGTCACAAATCTCAATTCTCTCGCTAAGAACAGAGTGGATTAATGCAGTTCTACCACATTTATCTGCTGAATCCAAGTTGTCAGCTAAATTTGCTAAAATTATAAAATTAGAATTTGATCCATTGAGATTATAGTAAAAATTTTAATTGCCATTATATTTTTATATTCTTATTTCTGAAATAACAGAAACCTACATGCAATTAATTTTGTTAAAACAGTTTTATTTCCATTCACAATGGCCAGGAAAAGAAGATTTGAGCCAGGAGACATAGTCACTATCCCATCTCCATCTATTTCTGAACAGCTTTTGTTCCAAAGATCCTTCAAATATAATTATTTTTTAAACTTTAAACCTGACGCTACGATTGTACGTATTGTTAAACATGCATTTGTGTTCTTGATGTTCCAATGGAACGGAAGGCCACTCTATTAATACTATCACTATTATCAATATCGATCGTGATTAGCATTTTTAAAATATACTAAAACATTTTTAAGGGCTAACAGTAGAATATATATTTCTAATGCTCTCAGACGCATCTTGAGCAGAAGCCTGATGGAGATGTCTTGGAAAACAAAAGACTTTGTTCAAGCATGTCCTTATGGACTGCATTCTATGTATGACATATTTCGGACTTCTAAGAACAAAGTGATTTATCAGTATCAGCTCCCGAACATTAACTTGAAATCCACAACTTCTATACAAAAACAAATCTGTAATGGGCATAAGGTATTAAAAATGAATTCTTATTTTTATGAAAAAGATATAGCTAAAATGTGTCATAAAAAGAGTTATAAAATTATTAAAATTAGTAAAAATTTACAAAATAATTAAATGTCAAATACAATTTAAATAGAATAAATCTAGATTTAAGATCTTTCATTGTTGTTTTCAAGGAAAACTTTAGTTGGTCTAATGTCATTTAATTAGATTTTTATTAAAGAGTTAATAGTTTCAAAAAATTAGATTCGGACATTGACCAATCACTTAACCATAAACCGATTTTTTTTTCTTTAAAAATCAGTATTTATTAACAATTTCTGAACTTGGTTTCGTAATGGAGCCACTTGATCCAGAATATAACGGATACGCTTACGATGATTCCAGGTATGTTCTATTCAGAAATTAATAAGTAAAATAGCAAATTCAATAGGTTATTGAGATAGTGCTGTCGATTGAATAATCGTTTTGCTTACTTTTTGTCATTTCTTCTTAACTAGTGGTTTTCCATGCAGACTTTAGTCTTCTTAAAGCTTAACTAATTTGTAATTGATTTGGGTTCTCTAGTTCGGAAGATGAATCTGTGCCACAGAAAAATTGCAAGGAGCTCACTTATGAAGAAGAGGAGGTGGAATCGAGCGAGGATGAATTTGAAAAGGAGATGAAGCATGAATTGGATGGTGCCATGTCTAACTATGAACAATTATATGGTTTGTCTAATCAATAATTATAAATGTATTCAATGAGCATCGTAATTTATGCACGAATAATAGATAATATTGGTCACAGAAATGTATGTTTCTTTTTGCTTTTAAGGTTGTGAAACAAACAAAAAAAGTGTTCTGCCAGCCAATCGAGCCAAGCAATGCTTTGATTCAGATGAGGATGAATTACTCAATGGTATGCAATATAATTTTTATTTTATTAGACTGTTAACCTG
The DNA here is from genome assembly GCA_011800805.1 of Hirudo medicinalis. Lineage (NCBI taxonomy): Eukaryota > Metazoa > Annelida > Clitellata > Hirudinida > Hirudinidae > Hirudo > Hirudo medicinalis. The sequence goes on along the minus strand of MPNW01000184.1, from coordinate 159,492 downwards.
TCATAACTGACTGGCACAAGACAGCTTACACAATGCAGTTCTTTTTTTTTACAACTTGTTTTTGCTCTAGATTAGTAATTTAAATACATCGATTTTTAATGATTTCAAGGCAATTCTCACAGTGCACAGTACAATGATGAAATGTTGTATGATCCAAATTCTGATGAGTTGGATAAGCAGTGGATTGATCAAGAAAGGTTCAAATGTCTTCCTAGGGGTTCAAATAACACTAAATCTGCAATTCTTCCTCAAAGTGATGCTATATTAAACTGCCCTGGTTGCATGACTCTCCTGTGTCTAGATTGTCAAAAGTAATTTTTACCTGTTTTGTTACGTAGTAATTATGTTATTACAAGCGTGTGTTTGATGTGCACAAACTTTTACAGTGTTATGCCAGCTTGGGAGCATTCCTTTTAAGGCATTTTAGTTTAATCTTATTGTCCAATTTCAGTATATTTATATGAATTTTAATCTATTTATGATTTCATTTTTCAGACATGCCACTTACAATAACCAATACAGGGCAATGTTTGTCAGGAATTGCAGAGTTTTATATAACGAGGTAAAGAATTGCCCCATGAAAGGAATTCAGAAGAAGTTAAGAAAGAGGAAGCTAGAATCAATGACAGGCGAAGCTAGTGTACATAGTGATGATAACTTCCATCCTGTGCATTGTAATGTGTGTGACACCGAAGTCGCAGCTTTTGACAAAGATGAAGTTTACCACTTTTTCAATATCTTGTCCAGTCACGGATAGTTTTGTAAATAAAACAGTTATTTGTTTAATTCTTCGTCGGGGGTGTCGGTTAGTATGTTTTGCTGGGCGACAGATGTCAGTGTCAGTGTTGAGCGCCAAATGCGCACATGTGTTAATATGCAAAGATGGAGGATCGCAATCCCTCGGCGCCTAGGACTGGAGGTACAAATCGCCGTGAGGGTATTAACCCGTTATATTTAGTTACGTCGAAATCTGATAATTGTGACTTAAGTAGATTTGCTGAAAAATGCGCCGACAACATGAATGAGGCATCTTTGCGTTCGTCCTCCGAGGAATTGTCGAAAACGGAGAGGCCTTCTAAAGTCTACGATGGCAAAGTCGATAAAAGACAAATTTACTTATCTAGAACCTTAAAAACTCCATCAACTTTGTCGTCATGCAAAACTCCTAAAGTTCGATCGACTCCAGCCATGAATTGTACAGAGATGATCGTATGTGTCTAATTCATGCAACTGATCTATGACAATGTAAGTATAACTAATTGCAGGTGATTTGCGTAGATATTTCTAAGGACATGGGGAGGCTATTTTCAAATTCTGATGCCAAGTGAGAAATTATGACAGTTGTCAGGCATTAGGTTTTTGGTTAAAACTTGTGTTTCAAATTTGTGAGGTTTGAAATTTAATGTAGCATACATGGGAAGCTTTGTTTGTATGAGCTTTTGTGAATGCAGGGAAAAGTGCAGCTTCATTCAATGTGTTGAGAAGGCTTTGAAAGTTTTTGTTTCAAATAAACTTAACATGAGTGCTTCACACAAATTTGCATTGATGTTTCTCACAAACACAGCTCTTTGGGTGAGTTTCCAAACTTTTACATTTGACCTTTTCAAAACTTTGTTGTGATTCTTTTGTAGATGCATGATTTTACATCAGACTTGCACAAGTTGATGTCATTTGTGAAAGATGTTCCTGAATGTAATGTTGAGGATGCAATTGACATGAATGATGTATTTGAAGCGATGATGATGTGAGTTATTAGCTTGCTTCCCTGTGCTTTTTGAATGATTCATCGACGTCATGTATTTTAGGAAGTATGAAGATGACTTGAAATTGACCTTATCAACTGCTGCTGCCTCAAGTGCAGTTGCATGTTCTTACAGGTTGCTGATGATCTATGGGAGATCTAAATGCATTCCACAAATGGAGCTCCAAGAAGTTTGTATATTTTAGAACTGAAGCCAACAATTGATCATGCATTTATGTACATTGTACAAAGTACATTGCCTCATTGATGTCACATAACTTTTGAAATTATTATAACTATCATTATTTGCAGCAATATTCTATGTTTAAGTCCAGTGACAGATTCACAGCTGATGTATTGTATTTGTATACAGATGAAAGTGAGAATGATTCTTATGAGGTAATTCACTATTAACCATTGCCAAGAAAATGCTCTAAATAGTTTTACAAAGTTTTTTGGTCACATCTTTGCTTTCAACAATAACTTTCTAAGATCACATATAACATGAGGAAATTATTGAATTATTAATGGCTTTTATTTTTTAGAAAATATTTTCCAGTCTGGGAGAATTTGATTTCCATGGTAATTCATACATTTTTGCAGTCAACAAATATTCAGAAGTCTTTGAATGTTTTGCACAGCTGCTTGGGCATCCTTTTCAAAGACCTTTTCAGCAGAATTGTTATCATGTTCTAGAAGAATAAATCCTATTATGAATAAATATTATTATAAATAAATATTATTATGGGTTTGTGAAAGTACTCTTGACTAATGATATGTGCTTTGTAACTTAATGCACACAAATCTCAAGTAGTATTGCTTATCACTGTAGTGTAGATGACAATAAAGCCCTCACTAGAGTCAAGAATAGCAGATTCTGATTATCTGTTTGGTTATCATAGAAAGCCTTAATATTTCAAGTCAAAAAGTTGGGTTTGGTGAGTATACAGGTACGAGTGACACTTGTGCAGTTTTTATCGGTCGTGATGGGCATCAGCTTGCGGTGGGTTTCCTGCGGATTTGTCGGAGTGTACGCCGTGAGCATAACCCATAGACCGTTTGGTAGATATTACCGAGTTCAGTTATTGTTGCAAGTGTTGGAGGAGTGTTCCATTACGCTCAGTCTGGCTGGTTAACGTACAAACGTTCGTGATCCGAGGGACGTCATTTCAGCTCTTCCCAGGGGGCAAACCCTCGCACAACTTGAGATGACTTTTTGTGCTCATAGGCAAAAATCTTGGGGGAAAAGAGTTTCCAGCACCCCCCCTCCAAAATGACGTCCATGCATGACCGCTTCAAAAGTGTGGCTAATTATTATGAAATCAATAAACTGACATTTTGTTATGTTAACATTTTATTTCGTACACAACAAAAAAACTTCTTTCAGTTTCTGCCAGCGCTTAAATATCCACCCTCTATAAATCACGTGAACACTTCCACTAGCACTTTAGGTAGGAGCTGCTAATGGTTTTGTTTCCTGACATTTTGAATGTCGCCACTTCATAATCTGATCCTGAAAGTTGAACTTTGCAAGTTTTGTCAGCCCTCGCGAGGAAACAGACTGTGTATAGGGCCAGTTCAGCCTCAGGACTTGATCCTATCACCATGGTAGACTTGGGTTTCAGGTGACCATGCCACGTGAAGTTGATAGACAAGACATTATTCTGAAGATGAATCATATTTCATCAAACAACTTACGTTATGTACAACCTATTGCATTATTTGCACAGATGTGAGTCTCCCCTGGAATTTTAGGTAAATAAGACCACGTAAGTTATGAGGATGGACGAAGTGCAGCATATCAGTACTGCATTTACGACGACGTTTTAATCTTAGACAGCATCAGCAACAAGAATAATAATAATGATGATGATGATGGTGATGACGGTGATGATGATGATAATAATAATAAAATAATATCATGATGAAATTTCTGAAAAAATAATATTTAATTAAATTTCGGACTTCAGAAGAAACGGGAAAGGTTAGCAAAAGTTTGTCATAAATAATTCTCAATCAACTTTCATGAAAATAAATTATGCAAGAAATGAGGTCTATCTTTCTAAACTGCCATCAGTTTAACATGTCGTCTTTACTTTCTTTACTATACTTTATTATGTCGCCTTGTGCAAGCAGAAGCTCCGATTGGGATAGACGTTAAATTCATCAAATGAACAAATCGATGAAACCATCTCTTGTTTAGCCTTATCATCAAATTTACTGACTGATACATCGAAAGAAACTTAACACTATGCCGATTTGCAATGAATCATCTTGACCTTAAATGACGCTTGAAATATTTTGCAAATAGTTGCATGCAATATTTACCTTGCAGTCTTTCGACAAAGTTTTGTAATTAAAATTTCCATTCTTTTCCTCAAGATATGCGAAGAGCCAGTTGTGAAACCCGGTGATGCTTTTCTTTTTGATTTCTCCTATAAATACGTGCTCAAAACCACTGCTATCCAAAACCTTCTTAGACCTCGAATAAAGTTGGAGCCAATATTGCCTCATCTCTTGCTTGAACAACTCTTTTTCCTCACAGGCCAGTTCTAACGATAGATGTTGCTGATGGTTACGAGTTGAATATAAAAGTGAAAATAAAAACATCGAACTTTGTTGGACAAGCCATCGGTGGGCGATTTTCAATGGTTGTGACTCCAAAACCGCCTCTAAAAATTCTTCTTCCTCTTCGTTCTCGATACTATTAGTCACTTCTTTTTGACCAACGGTGGCGACATAGTTATCGAAGAGATCCACTATTAGCTGGTAAGTTCCAACTAATTTACTTTCATTCACATATTCAAACAATCTAAAATCCTCAGAAATGTTAACCATAATTTATATTTTAAACATTATTTTGATACATTACTAAGTTTAAAACTACAACTAAATTACGAGCCTCTCTCCTCCAGGTTGATGATAAGATCATTCGGGTCGAATCTATTGGTGTCAGATTTCCAAATCTCACTGGTTATCTCCTTAATGCTTTCTTGAGTAACTGCATAATATAAACAAAGAACATTAGAAGAAAACACTTGCAGACAATGACAATATTTTGATTTGTAAACCATACCAATAAAATCACCGAACTTTGCATTGGCGATTATTAACGCAAGACAAAACGCTATCGTGAGAATCATCGTTTATGACGAGTATGAAGACAAAGGCTCCATTCGCTCCTTATATTTTATCGCTTCTTATCTGGGAACGCATGCCCATTGCTCTACGAAGTTCAAAAATAATCTCGTCACGATAATCATTTCTAGACAACCTGCTCAAAAGTTGATAAACATTTAATAATTTGCTGTCAATAAAATTGTTGTATTATTACATTTGTATACAACTAATTTTTTAAAATTAGAATCTCAAATTTAACATTCTTTATATCATGTTGCCATTTACAAAGGCTTGCACTTCAAAAGTTCAAAGTAATTTTAGCGCATCAGATGTAATATTTCTATGAAGACCAATAAATATTATTTATTTAGTCATTCCAAAGTCAAATATTTGACTCGAGGTCAGCCCCATCCCCTGGATAAATCCGAGGCTAACCCTACCCCAATAATAGTAACTACATTGTCGATCGGGTTGATCGAACCCCATCGACTGGGACGCCCTGATGGAAAAAAAGTATTACTAAGTTATCTGTAATAAAAAAAAACAGATAAAACATGTATATGCTTGACTGTCCCAAGAACTCCTCCCAAACGGTGAACGGTTGTGATTTGAAATTTGCACACGTCATTCTCTAAGCCATTCCTAGGTCAACTGTGCTATTTTAAATTTTCAACTTTCAAGTTTTCTGACTTTCACCTTTTCCTAAATTGTATACCAACTTTAAACTCGAGAGCTACTGGTAGCAAGGTCTAATATTTGAGATCTCCTTCGTTTAGTTGTGCAACGGACTTCAATCAAATAAATAAATTAAACAAATAAATAAATAAACGAGTTCGAGTCCAGTTGCGGGAGCATCGTCCTAATCGTTCACTTCTCTGAGGGCAAGTAACTGGTTCAATCTGAAGGTTGTAAATAATAAAATTAATTATAATGGATAAAAAATGAATTTGACTGGCGAAGCGGTTTAAAAAAAGCTAGCATTTTACATAATTATATTTTGCAAACAATCGTTTGAAAATATTATTTGGAAATGAATAAGTATTTCAGAAATTTATTAGCTACTTAAAAAAATTAGTGACATAAATATATATTAATAATGAATATATTCATTATTTTTTCCTGTGACATGATGATCTTGGAACCGAAAGCGCAAGGAACCGAAATTAAGTAGCCAATCATTTCAGCTAATTGAAATAGGTGAGAAATGGGTGATTATGTGATATAATAGTTACATACTCAATAGTAGATGAGCTATTTACTTGAGAAACTTCTAGCTTTGCAATCGTTCATACATAAAAAAATCTTTTGAAAGTCCATTCCAGACGAGCTCCAAAATAACTTAAAGAATTTAAAATCTCACAATTCTGCTTCTGAAGTTTATTTCTATCACATTCGCCTGGAAGTAAATTGCCTTAAAATGTTACATAGTTTAAAATCAGAATACACAGTTTGAATAAAGTGGAATAAGAAATTTTTAGGTTAAACTGAATGCAGCCCATTCAGGGAGAGGTACATCCCTCGGGTTGACACGTATTCCATTGACATTGGTGACGTGTGACGACGAATGTGTTCAATAAACTGTCAAAAAACACCGAATGCAACGACAAAATGACAGGGGTCAAAATTCAGAAAAAAACCGTTCTATTTATGGACTGGTCCTACTACGTGACAATATGTAGCTTTGAAAACAAGGACTTCAATAATCTATTCGAATCCATCCGCAAGAACCTGAACACATGCGAAGTTTGTAATTCAGGTCACACACATTTATAAATAAGTAACTCAAACCTCAAATGCTCAACAAAAGAAAATAAAAATTACAAATGCAATAGCTATGCGTTCAACATCCACGCTGTTTATTATTGTTTTGACAATTGTGACTTTATGGTTTGCTTGTGAATCATAAAATTTAATTTACAAGGTGCATATGAACATCTAAGTAAATTTTTATAGATTTTAAATCTATAATTATATAGTTATATATATAATAATAATAAAATATGATATATATATATATATGTATATAATAGTTATTAATTAATAGTATGATAGTTATGTTAATATATTAGTTCCAGTTCGGAACGTTACCACTAGGTGCACCAGAGCCACCTCGACTGCAGATCCCCATTGACCTTGGCCTCTGTATCCACGAAAGAATTCAAAGCATCAATTCAAAACTTGTTTGTGATAAGAAATGTCCGTAAGAAGATCGATAACACTGTTCAAGTGCTCATTTAAGGAGAGTTGTAACTGGTTGCTGTAACATTTTTGAATTATTGTGTGTTACGCTTAGCCTTCAGCAATCAAGCTAGTACAGCAGGTCGATACTTCTCATTTAGATAATGTACTCCGTATGTTAGGCCGTTGTGGTGATAATCATGTTCAGTTCTTCGAACCAAACATCAGAGTTGATTTTTTTTTGTGAACGGGCAAAAGGTTTGTTTGTTTTTATTTGTGTTCAAAAGTAAACATTAATTGAAAAATGCTTAATTCAAGGTCGTTGAAAGCAAACCATGTCCTCGAACCTTCCTCGTGACTTACTTGAGAGAGACGCGTATTGATATATCAATTACTGATTGCTCTATTTTAGACATTCTTTTTTATTAGAAATATAATGTAACTGATGCATTTAAATTAAATTATATTATGTTATGCTATATTTATTTATTGCTCCTGCGAAGTGAATCTGAAAGGCACAAAAGTAGCTTGTGGAGAGGGAGGATGCGGAAGTTGTACGGTTATGGTTTCAAGATTCGACAGAAAAACATCCACCATTAAGTAAGCCACAGAAAAATTTCTTATTTGCCGTTCTTGCTGGTGATGACTTGGAGATGAAACATTTCAGGCACGAAGCAAGATATGCCTGCATGACCCCAATATGTACCCTCCATGGCTTGTCTGTCACCACTGTGGAAGCCCTTGGAAGCACTCGCACACATCTCCACAAACTCCAGGTTCATGATGAAGCTTTTGCAATATTATTTAAACAGAGTCACGGAACTGCCACGCCATTTGCCATTTCCTACGAGTGATGTTTATTTAAAAGTGACCACATGCCATTTTCATTACTAATAAAACTGATTGATGTCAAATCATTACTAATTTAATTTAATTAAAATTGTAGAAGTCTCTTGTTGAGGGTCATGGTGTGCAGTGTGGGTTTTGTACTCCTGGGATGTTGATGTCCATGTATGCACTCCTGAGGAACAACAGCAGACCAAAGGACTTGGACATTGAAAATGCTCTCCGAGGTTAGACAATGTTTTCAACTCCGTAACACAAGCTTACTTGAGAAGTAAGCTTTAAGTTCTACATTTGATGTGGTGTCATATGTTTCAACTATTGGGCTGTTGAGAATGTCATGGATTGCGCTTTTTATTAGTTTGCTACAAGGATTATATGTCACAAACAATAATTTTAAATTAATTCACGAAAACGAGTAAGAATGTAGAATTGCATCAGAATTTTGTCTTAAATTTAAGTAATTTATGCATTGCTGTAACAATAAGAAAATAATCCATTTCTGCTTCAAGGAAATTTGTGCAGATGCACAGGCTACAGACCAATCCTTGAATCTTTCAAAATGTGTGCAAAAGTAAGTTTAATTGGAAACTTTTTAATAATTTATTCTTATATCAGTTTGGATGATTATTGTCTAAATTAAAAATTATCTGAACTGGTTTACCAATGTGCTGGCATGAAATTCAAAAGTTATGTCATGTCACAAGATGAGTTTTCTGTTCAAGGATTTGCAATTTGAATGCCCGCTTGGAGAAAAATGTTGTAAAAATGCATTCGTGAATCACAGCGAGAAAGAGGTAATTGATGTTCCATTACCTTTATTTATTATTTGATTGCCTACTTGTCATTAAACTTCTTGCTTAAACTTAAAAGCTTACTTTGACAGGCACAACTTTATGATCTTTGTGAGGATGAAATTGTTAGGAAGGATTTCATATTTCCTAGTGAACTCCAGGTTTGGCATTTATAATCGCTACTTACAAATATTCATTCTAATACTAGGTACTGTAAAGGCTCGTGAACTTAACATTAACATAATAAAAATATCAACAACCGATGTCATTTAAGGTTATTCTTGCCTATTCAGTTGAATGATCAATACGACAAGCAGAATTTAACGTTTTGCACGGACGACATCAGATGGTTCGGTCCAAGTTCCAAAGAGGAACTCATGACGTTGAAAAAACTACATCCATTATCACAAGTCATTGCTGGTGGAAATATAATGGGTAAGCAAGGACAAATCGAACAGCAAATCCTTAGTGTTAATGTTTCCTATTGTTTAACTCTTTTTCTTGTTACTTTTCTTGTTACCATCTACTTGCACACGTGCGTTCGGTGTTCAATTTAGTGCCCTCACATCGTGTTGGGGCTTATTAAGCACTTCAAAATGATTTTATAAACTTGTAAACAAAACTCGATTGACTCAATAAAATTTCTCATGTCTTAATTTTAAATTCTACTAGTTGATAAGAAGGTGATAATTTATTAATCCACTGCTGCCCCTTTTTGCAGCTTACAAGTTGAAGCGTGCACCTCCTCAAACATCTCAGATTTTGATATCCACAATTCGTGTAAGAGAATTTTACGAAGTGCTCGTAAATGAGGAAGGAGTTACGCTGTGTCCAAATGTGACGATTTCTGATCTCGAATCAGTCTTGCAAAAGTTCACGTGGGCAGGTTGCAACCCATTACTTGATGAATGATTATGTGATTGATGATATTAACTGATTATATGACTAAAAGTGCCGTTCAACTTCATATGTTATGAATTTTTTAAGATTCCAAGCCTCATTTTATTGATTCTTTGCTGGAAATGTGTCAGAGGATTGCCTCAGTTCAGATCAGAAACACCTCAGTAAACTTTAATTTGTTATTTCATACTTTTGTTTTGTTTTAATTCATATACATGAGACGAGTTGTTGAATTGTCAAGAACACTAAATTTAGACTGTTTGCGGTGGATTGGCTCAAGGGTTTCATGGATCAGACCTCAACGTTCTCCTGCTTGTTGCTGATTGCAAAGTCACCTTACTATCTCATGGTATTTATCCTATCTTTTTGTGTGCCTTGTGAATCTGAATAAGATGTGAAGGCACTTTTAATCGTTCTACGATTTATATAGCGCCCCTACACGAGGGCGCTCCTTGGCGGTGCAGGCTGGGTTGCAAGCACGACACTGCGACCGTTGTCATTACTGCCACATGCTGGAACGCAACCCATTCGGCTAACCTGCACGCATGGTAATGGAGAAGACTTTATTAAAGTTTTTATTAAAGACTTTACTAAAATTGAAATAAATAATATTATGATAATGTAATAATATTTACTATATCTATTGTCAGGATAATTTGGTATTACAATCAAAAGCCCAATTGCCCAATTTTTTGATTAATTTTAAAATTATTCTTAAAAAATTCTAGAAGGCGAGAGACTATTGAATGTTAACGTTGAGCTTCTGTCCAGTAAGCCACAACTGAGGTCAAGTGAGATCATCTCCAGACTGTTTATTCCTTTCCATAATAATAAGGTTGTCCTTGATTTTCATAAGTCCTGATGGCGTTTGCTACAATTACGATATAAAATAATAACAATATTCTGTTAGTAACATTCATAATTACTACTAATAATAACATTATTATTCAAAACATCAATAATGTTAACTTACTTTCACAGAACAAATTCTTTGGATTTTATAAATTATCACCTCGAAAAGATTTTTCCCGTGCAGTTTTAAACGTTGGATTCTCGGTTGAGTTTGATGGAACTGCTGATTGTTACGTTGAGAATTCACTTTTTATTTACGGTGGACAATTCACTAAACCACTCCTTATGTCTCAACTTGGAACGTATGTACGGGGAAAGTCGGTTGACAGAGCAGTTCTTATTTTCATTATTATTATTACAATGCAAGAGCAATTGAACTTAAATTTAATAAGTAAAAGTTAACTTATACTTTCAATCTCAAAGGAGATGGAAGAAAGAACTTTTACCAAGTTGCCTCGATGAAATAGAAAGGGACTTCAAAGTTTTAAAGAACCAAGGTTCAGTCTCAGGATCTGACGATGATTTGAGTTACATTCTCTTCTCTATGCAGGGACTTTTTGTTAAATTCTTCATCAAAATCCTTCTCAAACTGTTGAATTTTTTTGTAAGTTTCAAGATTAAATCCAATTTACTTTTCTCTAATTTATCAACAAATCGTTTTTATTCTCAGCCCGAACTAGACTCTCCTGATCATGACATCCTTTCAACCGCCTTTTGGGAAGATAACCACAGACATGATCTTCACTCGGGTACTCAAGTATATAATTCAGATCGTTCAAAGTGTTCAGTGCATGACCTTGGCAAGCCCCTCCCACATCAATGGGCTAACCAATCAACGACCGGGGAAGCCATATTTATTGACGATCAGCGTCGTTACAAAGGTACTGTATGTTTCCATTTCTCAAATAAAAATAACTTATTAATATGTTAATGACCCAATAACTACTCTTTAAGGTGAATTATGCCTGAGCATAGTCAAGAGTAGCAAGGCATGTGCAAACATTTTGCACGTGGATTACTCTGAGGCCTTAAAAATGCCAGATGTTGTTGGTTATATCGATCACACCTCGGTTCAGGGATCCAATATTTTCGAAATATTTTCACCAATGGAACTCTTTGCTTCCGAAAAGGTTTATTGTCCTTCCTAGAAAATATTACATTATGGAACTAAACTTGAAATAATTGTAATCAAGTATTACAGATAATTTATAATTATAATATTGGTTGAATTAATAATAATATTGGTTAAAATCTGGTGTCGCAAAAACGAGATCGACAATCCCTTTAAATACTGGGTCATTTTACCAGTTAAAAATGGCCTCTCATATTATTATTATTATGTAATTTGTTGATTTGATTCTATTTTACATCCAACGTTAAATCTATTGAGCATGTTAGACAGGGGTATTAAAGCTAAACAAAAATGGAGGGGCGAGAGAGAGTCACCTTGGAAGATTCCTCTCTTACCGCTAATTTTAACAGTTTTTGTATAACCCGACTGATGATATAGCATGAGTTCAGTTTTCCAATCTCTCATTGAATATTCCACAAATGGGTAGCTGTGACATCAGCCCGATACATATTGAATGATGCCAAAATCCAGGAATGAGGCTCACTGTCAAAAGCTTTTTTGTAATCAATCCACGCCATGGCCAGATTCCTCTTCATTCAGTTGGCAATACTTAAAACCATCTTGTTGATAAGCAGTTGATCCTTACAACCTCTTGACCCTCTTCGACAACCTTTTTGTTCCATGGGTAATATGTTGTTTTTATCTCAGTGAATGTAAAGTCGGTTTGATATCGCAGCGGTTAGTATTTTGTAAAAAAGTAGGCAAACAAGTTATTGGGCGGTAATTTTTGGATCGTTTTGATCTTCACCTTTTGAGAGGAGGAATGTGAGACCAGAGGTCAGCCAAGGTGGGATATTTTCAGGGTTTTTAATCAATTCATTAAAGGCTTAATAATGGTTAATTTGCCAAGAGAAAAAATGTTTAATCTAGAAGTATTATTATTATTATTTATTATTATTATTAATATTATTGTTATTGTTATTGTTATTGTTATTGTTATTGTTATTGTCATTGTCATTGTCATTGTCATTGTCATTGT
>MPNW01000184.1:85707-146567 GCA_011800805.1 Hirudo medicinalis | reverse complement strand
TTATTATTATTATTATTATTATTATTATTATTATTATTATTATTATTATTATTATTATTATTATTATTATTATTATTATTATTATAATGAATAATATTTAACAACTTTGAATTCAACAACTTCTGACGATATAGGTTATATACGTCGGTCAACCCATAGCTGCAGTTTTAGCCCAAACTCATGAGCAGGCAAGATTGGCTTGTTCTCTTGTTCGTGTCGAATACGAAGAACTACCATCCATCATTAGCATTGAGGTAGGAACTTTCGTCAATAACATTATCCTCCGTTACCAGATTTCATCATAATACTTCAATTTTCTTTATCCGACTAATAATGCAAACATTTATTTTTTTTTTATAAATTCTATCTTGTTAATTTAGGACGCCATTAAGCATAATTCCTTTCATAAAGTCTTGGGTGGAGGAGTTTTAAAAAGAGGTGACTCTGAAAAAGCTTTCCAGGAATTGTGTGAAGAAGTACTTGAGAATGAAATAAGTGTTGGTGGTCAGGAACATTTTTACATGGAAACTCACTGCTGCAGAGTCATGCCACTCATGGAAGATGGCGGAGAATTGGAAGTGTTTGCAGGATCTCAGTATTCCGATGGTTTGCAGGTTTGGAATTTTACAACATGAACGTACAGGGCATGTTTATTGGCACCAGTTGAAATTGCCAAATTTGCATTAAAAACGAATTGAAATTAATTACCAGAAAATTGTGTCTCAAACAGTCAATCTGCCTCAGAACAAAGTTAACATTCGCGTCAAACGAATAGGCAAGTCCTTAACTTGGGGATAGCGAACGGAATAAACTTTGTTTATTTAAAAATTATTTATTATAAACATGGGCTACCTGAGATTCCCTAGCCGAGTGGAAAAGGCGTTTGCTTTGTTGCTGTTTACTTATTTATTACAAACCTAGGTGGATCATTTGGAGGCAAGGAACTGAGTACTTGGATGACTGCTTTGCCGTGTGCTGTTGCTGCTCTCAAGTAATGATTAAGTTTTCATTCTGAATCAACTGATAAATATTACCTTTTTAGTTAACAGCCTAACCCTGGTTACTTTTTGTCTACAAGTTTATTTTAAATATACAAGTCTACAAGTTTGTTTGTCAATATTTTAAACAATTTTCCTTCTAGATTTAATCTTCCTGTTCGTTGCATGCTGGCCAGAATAGATGACATGCAAATGACTGGTAACAGACGTCCTTACAAAGCCATATATAAGGCACATTCTTCAAATACTTTCTCTTGCAAGTAAATTTCATTCATAAATTTAAAATTGAGTAATAAATTCTATTTTTAGGTGGGCTTCACCAAGGAAGGAGTAATTAAAGCACTTAATTTAAAGATGTTTTCCAACGATGGAGTCACATCAGATTGGACTATGGTAGTTCATTTCTTATGTTCTTCTGAGATTTTCTCTCGTTCGACTTAATTCCTGCCAAATTGCAGCTGATGGGAATAACTTTGATGAACTGTGACAACGTTTACAAGATTCCTAACATCTCAGCTTCAGGAAGTTGCTGCAAGACCAACCTTCCTCCATGTACTGCCATGAGGGGCGCTGGTTCTCCACAGGCCATTATCGTTGCAGAGAGCATCATTTCAGACATTGCCATCTATTTGGACAAGCCTGCCCATGAGGTACTACTGTCAATCATTCGGCATAAAAAAACCGTATTTATCATAAAATGTTAAATCTGATCAGATAAGAGAGCTAAACATGTACAAGCCAGGATGTCTTTCTCTAGCCAACAGTCCCGTGGATGATTCCCTGCACAAGTGTTACAATGAAGTCAAACTTAAAAGCAATTTTGTTGAACTTTCTGAAAAAGTCAAACATTTCAATAGGTAATAAATAATAATAAGTTGATGAAATCACCATTAAATTGCACTAAATTAAATGGATTGACTTTATATCTCCATTTAGTGAGAACAAATACGTTAAGCGAGCTGTTAGCCTTCTTCCAATCAAATTCTCTCCTTGTTTTCCACCTTTCATGAATAAGGTGAATTTATTTTCATCTTTTAAACACAAAAAAGTACCTTTTTATTTCTGAACTTATTTACTGGATGTTATTACCGAGATGTGTTGATGAGTATACATGTTTCTCTATAATGAGTATCTAATAATGCTCTTAGGATTAAACTTTATTCAAATCCGTTCATTACAGGGAGCAGCATTTCTGAACATTTACAATGATGGAACAGTACTTCTTAGCCATGGAGGTGTCGAATGTGGTCAGGGACTTCACACGAAGATGATTCAGGTCGTTATTTTGCGAATCATGCATGCAGTTGAATGAATATAAAAGCAGCCATGTTTGGACAAACATTACGTCAATCCTTCTTAAAAGATATATCAACTCCTTAGGTAGCAAGTCGTGCCCTGGGAATATCTGCTTCCCACATCAGGATTGCTGAGACTTCCACTTCCATCACTCCCAATGCACAAGTCACTGGTGGAAGTACAGGTTCAGACATCAATGGAATGGCTGTTGTTGTATGTCATTCTTGTGTTTACCTTACTTCAATGTTTATTTTCTATAATACTTATTTTTTTTAAATAATTACTAACCGATAATTACTAACGTGTAATTTTGTTTTGTTTTAAAGACTAATGTTAGATTTCGAATATTCCAAACAATCGTGTAGGATGCTTGCGAACAGATTAATGAAAGATTGAAGTCCATAAAAGAATCCGATCCTTCCAGTTCTTGGGAGGACATTGTTAGTCTTCCAACCGAATTTATAAATCTAAATCAGTTTCAAATCTAACTTGAAATTACGAGATTCATCGGACATAAGATTTTGATATATGAAGTATGTTAATTGGTCTAGAGAAAATATATTTTATATTAAGCGTTCATTATTTTCATTGAAATAAGTTGTTTCAATTTATTAAGATCAATCGTGCTTTAATGGAGAAAATCAATCTCTCTGCATTTGGATACTGGAAGTATTATATTTATTTCAATTTAAATCATTTCAATTGTTCATATTTAATCGGAAAACCTAGCGGTCCTAAACTTGCTGCGAATATCAATAAATCACTAACCCTTCCAGCGGTGCTTACAACGAGGAATATGATTGGAAAAGTGGCAAAGGTCGAGCTCATTCCTACTACACGTACGGAGCCATTGTGGCTCACGTTGAAGTCGATTGTCTGACCGGGAATCACGTGGTAAACATTTAAAGACCAACTTTATCTTATGAGTTTTACTAGTTATTGTTCACCGTTCGAATTATCTTTGTTTTGAATTTATTTAATTATTATTATTATTATTATTATAATAACTAATTTTGTTACATCTGCTCAAAATTCTGGCACCTAATAAAGATAAGAATATGAAAATATTCCATTTGAATAAGAAAGAAATGCGCAAAGCATTCCACATTTGTTTTCCTCTACTTAAGTCTGTTTTAATTTAAAATTCGTCTGATGAAAACATTCAAGCGAATCCTTCATAGCATCCATTTCAGCATGTCTTGCAGGTAACTGGTATAGGAATAATACTACTAATAATAATAACTTGCAGAATGATTGATATTGGAGGAAATTCATTAGTGTAGCGCCACGTGTGATATCACATTCGATTTTGCTAACCATTTATATAGCGACTGTTCCAAAGGGTTTGTAGCTTGGTAGCTTCTCAAAGTTACAAAACTCCTTACTACACATCGTTTTATTTAAGTGTTTTTAAACTTGAATTTTAACCTTTTAGTTCGATTTTTATATTTATTCATATTTATCTAAAAAATATACACTTAGTGGAACATATAGTCGCTTACTGCTTGCTCGTCAACTTCTGTCATGTGGAAATGAAAATGATGATCATGCAGGTTTTGCAAGTTGACGTTGTCATGGATGTTGGAAGGAGTTTGAATCCAGCAATCGATGTTGGCCAGATTGAGGGGGGAATTGTTATGGTATCGATTTCGGACAACTTTTTTCTTTTGAAAATCTCAGAAATTATTAACTTTTTTTTTTAATTTAAAAAAATCAAACATTTTCCGGGGGCTTGCTTGTAATAAAGTCATCTGATGATTGCTTAAGGGCCTGGGGATGTGCCTTTTAGAGGAGCACAAATATTCATCGGATGGAAGTCTGGAATCAGTAGGAACAGACAAATACCACATCCCTTTGATAAGCAACATTCCACTCAAAATGAATGTCACCCTCCTCAAGAATTCGGGGAATGACAAAGCAGTTTACTCATCGAAGGTAGTTCCTGATTCTTATTATTATCATTAATAATACTGTTATTATTACTATTATTATCGATTGGATTTTTATTCATGTTGTTCATTTTTATCCAAGGTTGGAATTTATCAGTAAATGATTATTTTCTCTTGGAAGTGCTTGGTTCTCGCTTTTAAACGTTTTTAGGGCATCGGAGAACCACCTTTGTTACTGAGTGTTTCGGTTTGGCTCGCAATAAAAGAGGTTGTGGCAGACTTGAGGAAGAAACATGATGGAGCTGCAGCATCGGGTTCAAATGTCTTTGCGTTCGACACTCCTGCCACTCCAAAACATGTTTTACTCGCCTGCAACCCTCGAAAGATTTGACGTGACCTACTTCATGGTGTCACAATTTGGGTCACCTTGCATCTGCTCGGCTAAATTGAAGCCTCCATACTTTAAGGAATAATGACACTATGGTAAATGGTTTTTACAAACTCGTTCAGTTAATTCATATTTTAAAAAGTCATTAATCTCTTCAAAGCTCTCACAAGAGTTTAACATGCTTTCTTCTGGTTTGAGGTTATGATGTTTTATTATTGTACTTTTGTACTTGTTATTTACTTATTGAAAGCAATTGTTATTCTTTATTGCGACATTCAATTATCGAGGTGACATTCGTGTGATCGAATAAATTTTTCATGCGACAAAATTTCCAAAACCAAAAAAAGTTACGCGCGAAGGGAATTCTGAGACCAATGGCTGACTGGGAAAGCTTTTCGAATTATGGAGAGTTTGCATATTAAATTGAAATTAAATATCCTCTGCGAACTGCGTACAAATAATTCATGATCCGTTGAGATATTAAATTCATAAAACAAAATATAAAACAAGGTGTATTCAAAGTTTTTACAGGTTCGAGGTCAAAGAGAGGTAATGACTTCCTGCTGTCGATGATTGGTCGTCACTCGTGAGATGTTAAGTTGCCTGCACCGAGAAATGAATGTTTCACTTTTTATCCACTCCATCACTTGGCCTGGCTCCAGGTGACGTTGAAGATGTTTTGAGCGCATGGAAAGGCCTCAATGTTTCAGCCAGTGTTGTGCTACAAAGGAACATTTGTTATCGAACATTCAGATTTATGCAGGTTCGTGCAGCTGTAATTTAAGTGGAAGTAACTTACCTGGCTCTGGAATGGTACGTTACCGTGGGGTATTCTCTCGGGAGAAGATTCTGTAACCTCTGAAATAGAGGATTAACATTTGAGCCCGGTTGTCAAATATTCAAGAGTTAATAAGTTTTATTCTTAAGCGTTATTTTAAGCTAAACAACATATTTTATTTCGGCTTTTCGAAAGAGGTGTGATTTAGGCTAAAAATTTGATGAGTCCAAAAAGTAAAAGTAAATAAAAGTTGCTTGAAAGTTTTAACAACTTCTTGCGAAAGAAGTTTATGAGCTGAAGAAACAAAATTTGGGGAGAACTATCCGTGCAAACTCCGATTTATAAACACAAGCCAGTGACAATTCTGACTGCAACGTCTGATGAATGAAAGTTGTATTTTCCAAAGTTCAAAGTGTCTCTCCTCTCGGAAATTGCAATCATGTCTCTGTTAATCACACTCGAATCAAGGCCACCCTATTTGAACATAGAGGCAGACCGCCATATTGTTTCCAGACAAATGGAATGGCCTGACCACGTGATCTAATAAAGTTGTTGCCCATACGCCTTTATTGCGACATCTTTCTAGGACCAATTCAGCCACTCCGAGCATCGGACACATTACGTGCACATGGAACAACCTGTTTACGAGCAGGGATCGAATTAAATGTAAATGATTGAAAATCTTTCGCAGCCCCGAGGACTATGCGATTTCATTCGTACGGAGGGCTTCACAAATGAATTGAAAATATGGCCGGTTTATCGGAGGTTTTAAAATATTTGATGTAATAATAAGGACACAGTTTACAGCCGCTCCTAACAAGTAATTCAGAAACTTCGGTGCATTCCAAGGTCATCGGGTTCAAGCGGGTCCAGAAGGTGGTGCATTTGAATTCCGAGCAGCTTTCGCATCGGAAACATGGTGAAGGAGGCAATAAATCCAGTTTAACTAAAAGCATTCGTTTAACTTAACAATCTCTGAATGCCCAGGCGGGAGCTTAGAAATGCAATTATTGAAACTGATGGCATGAGATGCCAATTTGTCTTATTAATAATTAATTTTGGTAATAAAAAAACCGAAAAAAAAGTCAAGTAGACTCACGCTGTCGATTGTGCTGAAACGACTGCCCCTTTTAAGGGAGTGGTTGTAGAAAGTGGATTGAAGCGGATGGTGATGAATGCTTAGGGGGGCCATGGTCACATCGGGATGTCTGGAGTGAAGTGAATAATCCTCAGAAAGATCGGAGTCGAAGTTGAAGGAATGATGGGGCAAGTCGAAAGAGCTCTCCTCTGGAATGGAGACGACCAAATGTTCGGAGATTTTTTCCTCTTTGTCGGAGGAGTTTTTCCGGTAGTTGAAAGTTTTCGAATCTCCGGGATACTCCTGGTTGAACTTTTCTTTTCGCTTTTTCGCCTTCCTTCTCGAACGGAGAACCAGCACCGTGACCCCGAAGAGAGAAACGACGATGATGGCGGTTAAAACGCCGACTATGACGAGGATGTGGAACATCCCGAAAGACGACTCATTTTCAATTTCAGGTGATTTCTTCGAGGCCAACGGATAGTCGAATACAAATGGATCTCGTGAATTTTTCAAGTCAATGAAACGCTCTTTGAAAGTTTGAATGGAGGAGCTCTCATTAAGAATAATGATAATCCTAGATTCGCCAGTCAGCTTCGATGGACCTGAATCATATGCCATGACGTCGACTATGACGTGCGACATGAGGATGTCTCTGAGACTGTGCGATGCGTGATTGCGATTTCTCGATCGAAGATGCACTTCGCCTGTCTCCGGATTCATGTGGAACGTTTTCGAGCTGTCGTAGGACTTCAACTTGTAGCGAATCAAGCCGTTGCTGCCCTCGTCAGCGTCGAACGCAGAGACTCTAAAGAGAGGTTCGTTAAGCGGATGATCAGGAGACAGGAAGATTGCGTGAGAAGCAGACGAGCCGGTGACAGCATCGGGTCTTTCGAGTTGAATGAGATCATTTTTTGTCGTCAAATTAACAAAAATTGGAGCATTATCGTTGAGGTCGATCACGTAAATGGCCACAGACGTTCGCACTGATTCACCATAGACACGCCTTTCTTCAAGGACTTTTTCGGCGATAACGTGAAATTTGTACTCTGCCTGTCTCTCCCTATCCAGAGGCTCAGTGGCAAAAATTATTCCACTTTTCGGGTCCACTATGAAAGGCAATTTTGGATCATCGCAAAGTAGACGATAATTGATGTTGATCGGCGGCTTGACACAATTTCCTTTGACGTTCGTCGCAATTATTTGGCCCACCTTCGTCATCCTAAGTGGTGATGTCACAAGGTTTTCTTCGATGTGGAAATTGTAGGCATTCGAAGTGAATATCAGGTCGTTCGCATCAGCAGGTGCGTCGATTATAAGCGAAATGTTTTCTAGAGTGGACAAACTTGGATTACCAGTGTCAGAAGCATTGACTGTGAGGCACAAAATATTGAGATTGTCGAACAAGTGGTCGTCTGCCTTTACGAACACCTCCCCGGTCGAAGGATCGACACTGACGTACAAAAGATCGATGGTGCTCGATGAGTCCAAAGTGAAGAAGATTCTTGAATTCTTCCTCGTCACGTCATCGTCTGTTGCTGAGACTGTGAAAAGTGGCTTCAATCCGCGCTTCACTTCAGTAGATTTGACAAAGGAGCGAGTCAAGAAGTAGGTGGTTTGCGTGAAACGAGGTGGGAAATCATTTGCGTCGGTGATGTAGACGTACACGGTCGTGTTCGACGTCAGACTCGGCACCTCCGGGTTTTCTGGGACGTCCTGGCAAGTGATAACAGTGGAGAGCACCGGCAACTCGTAACGATTGAAGAAGTCTTCGACATCAAAAACAGCGTCAGAGAGAAGTCTGTAACTGACGCTGAGGTCTCTGTGCTTGACTGGATCTTCAACGAGCTTCAGGAGTGGATGATTCTGAGAACATACTATCTTGTTGTTTGCGTCGATGTCCTTGTCTTGACCACCAATGCCGACTATGAACGAACCGATGGGTGAATTCTCTTCAAATTTCACGACCTCGACCGATGGAGAAAAAGTGGCAGTGTTGAAGAATTTCCTCTTCAACTCTGGGTTCTTGTAATTCTCCAAATTGTCGCTGAGGGGGATGAGAGAGATTGCGTACGTCGTGATGATGGGAGGATTATCGTTTTCGTCCTCAACAAATACCGTTACTGGAACCTCGCTGTGGAGTTGATCGGCACCCTGGTCTCTGCCTATGACGACGATGCGGTACATGCTCCTTGTTTCTCTGTCCAGAGGCTTCGTGACTGTCAACTTGCCAGAATCAATTTCCACTAAAAAAGTGTCGCCATGGTTTTGCCTCGAAATCTCGCTCAATACGTATTCCACTTTGCCGTTTTTGCCGCTGTCGGCGTCTGTTGCCTTAAGCGTCAGAATTGTTGAACCTGGTAAAGTGTTTTCGCTGATGTTGACCTTGTAGGATTCCATCTCAAAGATCGGTTTGTTGTCGTTGGAGTCCAGAATTTCTACGTGAACATTCAAACTTCCGCATTGAGGTCGAACAGTGGATTCGCAGGCCAACAAAGTGAAGTTGTACGAAGAAGTCGTTTCTCGATCCAAGGCCTTCTCGACGCTGAGACTCGCTTCTACAACCCCGTCAGGTCTCACGCTCATGAACAACTTGAATTCGTCCTTGAATTCCGGCTGGACGCTGTACCTCTGAACCCCGTACATGGGGTTATCGGGGTCGACGGCTGTCGGCAGAGCGTACGAGTTGCCGATGGGAGTAGATTCTGGAATCTTCAACTCGAAAGATTTGTCCTTGAATGTCGGTGGGTTGTCGTTGATGTCGATGATTTCGATGATGACGGTGATGGTACGGAAATACTCGGCAGGTGTTAAAGCTATGTCGAACCACACCTCGCAAATGGCCTTTCCTTGGCAGTCCAACTTTGGATCCTCTCGGTCCAGCCTCGTGCTGATGCTCAGCCTGCTGCTCGTCAGATCCATGTGGAAATAAGACACTTTCTGGGCGAGAATGTGGAACGTGAACTGATTCGAGACCTCGGCTGGATATGAATTCGACAAACCGGAATCTACGAACACATTGCCGATGACGGTCCCAATTTCAACCTCTTCGTCTATTTGATAGCGTACTGTCGTGGGTGGATATTTGCCGATGTCGGACCACGTCCTCGGCAGAAGAAGAGAAAAGATGAAAAGAATCTTTAACGCCACAATTCCGATGTTCTTGGACATAAAATTGGCATCACTTTTGTCTCTGGGGATTCCTTCTTTCATGGCTGTCTGTGGAGAAATTTATCCCACGAGAAAATGACGAGAATTTAGGGAGCGTTGAAGGAATTTATCAAAGTTTTAATGGCTCTTATCAAATAACTCTGCCTGCGAATTTCAATGATCTGTGAAAACAAGGTTCAAAATGTTATCAGCAAAACTTAAGTTTATTCAACGTCTTGAAACCGAAATGAATCCACGATGAAAAGTTCTAATGAGGGATTTTGTTGAATAAAAACTTAAAATTAGAAAAAGCCTTATTGATTACTTTTCCTGCCTTTGATCTGCCATGCTTTATTTACGTTTCAAGCATTTTTCTAACTTTCTCAAATTTAATTTTCGACCACATTCGTTTTATTGGGTCTCGGACAGCATTTTCACAAATTTTAGTTCACCCGATGTTTTCAAACTTTAAATCAAATTATTTTAAATTTATTTTAAATTTTAAATGTTATTTTTAGAAACTAAAATTGCACATTTTTGCACTAAAAGTAAATCGATGAAGTAAAATTCTGTGAAAATCTTTAAGGTCAATCATTTAAATGTGACTCATAAAGTCACATTAAAGAGAAACCTCAACTTAAGAATTTGTGTAAACTGAGGTGTATCTATAAAAGGCATTCATCTGTGAAAAATACAATCAAGTAATTAAAGTGGGTGGACGTGATTTGGAACAACGCAGGTGCTTGTTGGAATCTCATCTGTCACCATGGGAAGGATGGCCTTAAAAATGGTGGCAAACGATGTCGGAGAAAATGTTGATGGTGATGAGTAGTGGTGATGAGTAGTGGTGATGAGACCTTTAAGCCCTTTAAACTTCAACTATTTCCTTCGAAATGCCTACTCAAAATACGAAATGAACCTCAGCCTTCATTTGACTTGAAACTGGAGTCGCGATGTTGATCAATGATGACAATGATGATGATGATGATGACTATGACTGATGACTATAACTGATGACTATAACTGATGACATGGTGACTATGATAACGATGATGATAATGATGACAGGTGTTGACATCATCGAAATAGAGGTTGGACGAAGTTAAGTATGCTGATCCTATTTGATGAAAATTTAAAGTTTGAATTCAAAAAACTTAAAATTTTATTCTCCTCCAAGTTTTTGAATGAATTTTTTATATTTTAGTCACGTCCATTATGTGGGCCATCGAATCATTTCATCATCACCATAACCAGGACCACACCATCACCATTGGTGAGTCTGCTCACAGGAGGACACGCTTAAGTGAGCATGCGATCACACATTTCACTCGTGCAAGTAGTTACAAAAGATCTACATCGAAGAACTTTTATTGCGAAATTATTTCCTGCTGTGAAGGAGATCTGAGGAAGCAGAATTCCTCTTCCTTGATTGGTTTGATTCGCATCTTTCACGACTTCTTAAAAAATAATTACACCATGCTTCACAGTTTACAAACTCGTAAATTAAATTAAATTAAATTAAATTAAATTAAATTAAATTAAATTAAATTAAATTAAATTAAATTAAATTGACATTCTGTGGAAATTTAAATTATTACTCAAACATGAACTCAAACGATCATCAACAAGCATCAAAGAACTCTACGTTTGATTATTCTTGAAATACATTTTCGAGATACAAAAAAACAAAAATAAAATCTTGCAAAAGAATGTTCGCCTCTCAATGACAAATCACTGTGACTTGTGGATTTCTATTTTTCCAGCAATTTTTATTTCAGAGCAACCATTGAGAACAAAACATGCCTGGAACAATTAGATTTCGTTCAAGAAGAATGTGGAACTTCGAGGATTATGCTTTTACCTCATGACATTTTTGTGCATAAGATGACGATGATACAGACGACAATAATAATAATAATAATAATAATAATAACAAAAACAATAACAATAACGCTAATAACATCTACAATAATAACAAAGGTACTGGCTGCTACAACAATTAAAGCAACTCTATTGACAAGGCGATGATGAAATGATTGGAGGATAAAAAAAACAACAAGATCACGTGATGATGGGCGGGATAAAGTTATCAGGAAATCACGTGAACATCGTTAATATAGCCGGCTTATCAATCAATTCCAGGAGCAAATAAGACGACGGGACGCTCTCGTCGCCATGGAGATGAACTCCAACCCATGAATAATCCTACAATAACAACCTTCGCTGATGTAATGAATAATGATTCTACGCGTGGACAATTAATCAGCCACATGAATAATTAATCGGCCACGTGAATAATTAATCAGCAGCCTGAATAATTAATCAAACTCGTGAACATTAGACTTTCTGAACATTTATTCGTTCTCAGGGTACGTGGTGGTCATGGACTCGACGGAGACCGTCGAACGAGAACAGCTGTTTGCATGACGGACACCTGTCATAAACAGGGCAAACAAGCAGGACCCCTTTCATCCGACCACAACTGTGAAACCCCACGAGATTTTAATAAACATCAGTACCGCCCACTTTCGAACTCCGCCTACTCGTCTTGTATTTCGACGGTTGAATTTGCTAGAAGTTCATTCGATAACAAAATAACAATGAACGATTTGTTTGCGTGCAGATTTTATGAATTAACAACAAATTAATTACAACCTGACATGTGGAATGTCTTGTGATGAATTGATGCAGTAATATATAATTATGATATGATTGCAATTTATTATATTTTATGAAATAACAAGTAATATTCGGAACTAAAGACCATTCAAACGAATCATAAATTTTTTAAAAATGTCTCCGTCGCTTGAATACTTATTTTAATTATTATTATTAATAATTATTTGAATATATAAATAATTATGTAATTATTTGAATATTTAATAATTAGTCGAACACATTCACATTAATATTATTTATCAAATTAATGAACAACATGTAAGAAATTACTTTAAGAACATTTGAAACGAAATAAACACGCAGTCATTTCAGTTGGCAAAGAATGGAGGAGGGAGCAATGGAAAGTAAAAGCAAAAGAAGACAGGAAGGATATATGTAGAACAATTCCCGCCAATAATGAGTTCGTCTGGTCTCCTGAAAGACTCCACTTCTCGGCAATTCCAGTAGGATCATAGTTTTGTGTTGTTGTGGCGCAAAATTATCTCCGGCAGTTGATTTGAATTTCCACGTCACGTGACCAATCCAGGGTGCTGCCGTTCGATCCAGGGTGGGTGCTGCTGTTCAAGGCTTCTGAGAAGATCATCCTCCTTATTTTTGTTGCTGATTCTCGGCATTTTCTTCTTGTTTGGCAGATTAAATCGGATTCGAAATGCTACCAGTTGGTCGAGATGTTACATTTTGATAAGAGGCGCAGACGATACAATGATGTAAGAGATTATTATTATATTGGGTTATGACGTGGTTTTAATGCCAACTTTCAAATGCGATTAAAAAAATAATCAAAATAAATTGATGATGTCCAACAAAAATGTCGCTTTTATTCTTGCGTAATATTTCAAAATTTTCTAAGAAAGTCTCATTTAAGTTGAGTAAAAATAGAAGCGTTTGTGGATCGTTTTTTCATCAAAAATCGTTTAAACATTAATTTTAAACATTTTCTCTGCTAAATTAGCATTTACCGATGATGCTGTTGCTTAAATTGGCGCATTATTATAAAATTAATTTTAATTTTAATTAAATGCACTTATTCAATCATTCATTCATTCATTTATTCAATTACTTATTCATTTATGCAAATGGAAGATAATGCGATTGATTTTTTTTGTTATGTTATGTCATGTCATGTCATGTTATGTTATGATCGGCGTCATACGACCGATTGAATTTACAAATAGACTCCAAGAATAAACTATTCAAATTAATCAACAAATCTCAGAAGAAGGAAAAACTTTTTAAAATGAATTGAAAAGTTTTTGTAGGCGCTCGATTTTAAGGAGATGAAGATACGTGACCGGTTCCCGTGGCATGGCGTTATAATGGCTCGAAGGGTGATGGATGGATGGCCCCGGAAATATTATTTCAGGTTTTCAGATGTTTTCAGAGGTGTTGTCAGAGGCAACACCGAGGAATTGCTTTCAAAATTTTCAGTCTATCCTGGACAGGAGTTTTGCAGAAGTGGTCAATAAATTAATCTTACGAGGAGTCTAAAAAAAACCCTTTTCACACTTTAGAAACTCTTCCTACATTGTGGTCGCCTTGCAAAGTATTTCAATGCAAAGTGTTACAGAATGACGCGAAGTATTACTGTATTCGGGGTATTACAAAGTATTACTCAGCATTACACAGTATTTCAAAGTATTACGCAGTAGTTTGGAGGCCACAGTGAAAGCAACACTGCTAATTATGAGAAAAAGGCTTTTGTCAAAAGCTGCAAGAGAAAGTTAATTTTGTTTTAAAATCTTCAAAGCACCTGATCATGGAAAGGAAGGAAGGAAGGAAGGAAGGAAGGAAATGAATGAGGAGGAAAGAGGAATGTTTCACACGAGGAATTAAAAATCATCATCGGTGGAGTCGGTGGAAGTCGTTGATGCAATGACTGATATCAATATTACATCAACCATTACTGACGTTACAACAACAATTATTAATTATATTATAATTACCATTATTAATATTATAACTATTATTACTTTAATTACGGCTAATATTAGCCATCACGATGTAATTAATTTTATTAAGAAATGTTAATAGTAATTAATAATTAGATGTCACTCACTAGGATGCGGTTTTGCAGGCGTACATTACTGCACATTTGTTTAGAATGTCAGAGGTTGTGATTGCAGGAAATGACTTTCACGTCGAAAACATGATCAGCAATTAATAATTATTAATTAATCAATAATTACACTTGGAGTCATTTTTGCTACGAGTCTGTGATTTGTTTGTTTATCCAAGCAAGATGTGAATAATTACACTGGACGACACACTTTATGCCAGAAGATTCTGATGGGTAATTATGGTACATTATGATGTCTTGGTTACGAATATGTAATACCCATCACCTATAGTTTTGAGAAATTTAGATAATTCGCTTTCACATTAATGATTACTTACTTTCATTCATTTCTATCCTAATGCATTTTATTTTAACAAATCCATTGACTCATTCTTTGGACATATATGATATAGTAATGTAATACTGTAGTATGATGTAATACTGTTATTTTTTTGATTGGTCAATTCTGTCACCTGATATTTTCTTATATAAACTATGCATAGGCTTGAGATCGCTCTAAGTCCAAATCATTTTAGTTATGCAACGGATTTTAATAAAATAAATAAATAGAGATCGCTCATTCCATTTGCTCAATTAAGAGAAAAATACAATAGAAGAGCTATTTTAGTGTTTATAAATGGGCGGATTCTTGAAATAATACTAACGTTTCTAGCTATTAAATTTTAATATGAGAAATATGTTTTGACCAAGTTTAAGCTCATCCATCAAAATGCCAATATACCGAATTAGAGTAACCCTATTTAGAAGAACATTGTTAATTGAAAGGGAAGAGTCAAAGGATACAGTTTTTTTTAGAAGAATGGAAAATAATAAAGCTTGATTTATTTAAGTTGAGAGATTAGAAATAAACCAATTATTAATAATAACTAATTCATTATTTACAGCAGAAATAAGATTATTTCCCGAGACATACAAAGTAATATCGTCAGCATACAACAATAATTTAATAATTTAAACAGGACCCTGAAGTACACGATAATCCATAAGAACATTTCTTCCGAAAGAACATTGCTGAAAAACACCCTTTTGCTCCTATTGGACAAGTAATTAGAAAACCAATTTAAGACAAAACCCCTAACACCATAATTTTCAGGTTTACGTAATAATATGTGATGATTTACAGTATCAAAAGCCTTTTGCAAATCAAGAAACAAAGCAAGAACAACATCAACAGCATCGAAAACGATTGCGACAATAATAATGACATATAAGTGGAATGATTCTTCCTGAAACCAAATTGAGAGTCATTCAATAAATGAAATTTGTCAAAAAAATCATAAAGTCTACTATGTACAATTTTTTCAATAAGTTTGGAAAAGTATGGTAAAATGGATGTAGGTCGATAATTATTAAAATTGTTGTCACCAGATCTAAATAAAGGAATTACTTCTATCAGATTTTAATTCTAAAGGGACAATACCAGTAAGAAAAGAATAGTTTGAAGATAACGGGTCCGCAATCAATGATATAAATTCATGTGCAATACAGGGGTCGATGTTATCAATACCACAGCTATGAGAAGTATTAAGAGAATACTTAGATTTAATAATTTCCAAAGGGCTAGGAAGGAAGGAAGGAAGGTTGGAAGGAAGCTCATGGATTGTAACTGAGGTTGATTGAGAAAGGATTGAAATGAATAGTTAGTAGATATAGGAATGTTACCAGTAATTTTCTTACCAATACTGGAAAAACGCTGCTTAAAATTATTAGCAACTTCATGAAGTAATTGATCATTATCATTCAAAAATAAAAAAGAATTATCTGTAGAACATGTCTTATGACCTATTAAAGACTTTATTAAATTCAAAGTTTTACGCAAACTACATTTCTATTCAGAGAAAATGTTATTATAATATGATTTCTCAGCAGCCATCTTTAATTTACTAAATCCATTTCTATAAGTAATAAAAGCACTTTTGTTTTGACTAGTTGGATGTTTAATAAAAGATTTGCATAGTTGATTTTTTGTTCTGCATGACTTAAAAAGTGCAGAAGTCATCCAGGGCTGCTTACAACCAAGAGAAGAACCAGTGGAGATCAAAGGAAAGCATTCGTTATAAAAATTTAAATAAAATATGAGTAAAAAAAAATAAAATATGAGTAGGCCAACATGGATCATCCACCGCATAGTTATTATAAACATCCATCCACACAAACTCAACAATTCAATGAACTTATTCTTACAATAAATATTATTAAGTCTAAAGTGCTTAGACTTAGTGTTTAACTTATCACAATTAATAAGTATATGTAAAAATATATGGAAATTATCAGAAATATTTTCAATAATAATATTTGATGTGCAGTTATAAAGAGGAAAATTTGTAAGAACATTGTCTGTTGTAGTTTGAGAATTTAGAGTGATCCTAATGGGTTTAGTAAAGACAGCTATCGAATAACGTGAGGTCACATTATCATAAAATTATGAAGAATACTGATAAAGAGAGGCAGTCAAAAGATCAATGTTGAAATCACCAAGTAAAAAAATATTCTTATTTATAAAATAGTCTATTAGATTAATTCTAATTCTAAGTTAAATAATATCATATAACTGTTTGGTTGTCTATAAACCATATCAACACAAATATCTGTTGATTTAGATTGCGCAATTTTAAGAAGAAGAAATTCAAATGAAATCACCTGAATGCAAAGAGACGCAGATCAACAATTTTAAATGAAATGTTATTAGAAAGGAGAAGACCAACACCTCCTCCCCATCGACAAATTCACAACTAGAATTAAATTTAAAACCATTTATAGAAACAAAATCATCATTGCCAGAATTTAACCAAGTTTCAGTTAAAGAAATTATGTTAGCAGCACATTGATCAATAAGAACCTGAATGTCATGTAATTTACTCAATATGCTACGGTAGTTAATGTCTAATAAAGAAATGTCGATCACGTCGAAGAGTTACGTGAGAAATTATTTGACGTTGTCAAAGCATAACATTATTAAATATTTTTGACCGTTACATAAATTTTATTCCACGAACTAAATAATTTTAGTGATTAATATTTAAAAAAAAACCTTGTTTTAATGTTTTTTGATTTTATGAAAAATTGGAGGGTGATATAAAAAAAAACCAATATCATATTTGGAGTCAGCACATCTGAATTTATAATAAACAGCCACTTTGTCGTTTTGGCAAAACAAAATTTTTGTTGTTGTCCAGTGTCATCCATCTTTAGGAGAGCATATTAATAATTAATTATAATAATAATAAATATTATTAATATAATGTAATATTACAAATATAAGTATTATATTGCATTGTTATATTATAATATAATAAATAATTAATATAATATTTAATTTGTGTAATTATTACACTAGTATAAATATTACCTCCTAATGCCACCATGATGATGATGATGATGGTGATGGTGATGATGATGATGACGATGACAATGACGATGATGATGATGATGAATAAAAGGCGCTCGTAATTGACAGGTAAATTTGATAACTCAGAAGTTAACAAGGCAGGTCAGATTGGAATTGTTGGAGGGCGTCATTGAATGAAACCAAATGCAATTCATCAAATCACTACTGATCAACAGGTCGTGAACGAAGACAGGAGATATTCTCCCTGGCCCCCCACGGTCATCCGTCAAGCGATCCGATGTCGCCACATCTAGACTCATCCGACCGTGGGTTGGTTCGATTTCCACGCTGGACTCCACTGGAGATGAAGTTGGTGCATGTGGTGGAATAAGTTGGCGGTCATGGTAGTGATGATGGTTGTGATGATGTCATGATGATAGTGATCTCAATCATAGTAGTTTGTTGCGGTTGTGATGATAACGATGATAATGACGATGATATGCATCAGATTTGTGAATACGTGAGAGCACAACTCTGGAAAGATTGCGATGAATGACAACGGGTCAGTTACAGGGAGGGAGGAGCGTCTCATTATTTTGTATAATTTTTTTTTAAACGTTGCGATTTATTTTAGGAAAATTAACCTCATTTGAGAAAAGCGTACAACCTTCGATCAACAACGAAGAACAGGGAAACAACATCTTAACGAGTATTAAAAAGTCAAAAGTCTAAGACATGGCAACGAATAACTTTTTCCAATTTGTGACGTCAGCCTTAAAAATCCTACCCGACTGATTAAAAGGAGATTAAATGAACTTAAAATTAAAAATTATGGAACGTTTAACAAATCAACTAAAAGGAGAATTTATTTTTCGTTCTAAAGAATAAAAAATAATACTAATTCCTCTCTCAGACGCTCAACAATTACCGGGAGCAGCTCAAAAAATAAAACAAAAAATAAAAACCTCCTGAATGTCCGAATGCACAGCTGAGCGATAAAAGGTTACAAACCAATGTCATCACGGACACAAAGATCAGGAAAAAAATTGAACTAGGCCAAGGGAAAAAAGCCAAGTGATTTAAGGTTGAATTGCTTCCCTCCATCATTAAGTGCGGATGCTTGTGGAGACCTCTCACATCCGTGTGGATTCGTAGAGAAACATTCCCCGTTTTTAATTTCTTCCACGTCCGTTTGGGAGTTTTTGCCGCCATCAGCAGAAAAAAATCACGTTTGCTTATGAAATGTTGTTAATTTATCGAAGAATTGATGGAATGGAATGGAAAGGAATGAAAGAAAACCTGCGTGGAAGTTGCTCGACGTTGCTTTCTTAGGCGATTAATCATCTTAGAAATTGCATGTCTTACATTACAATAATTACATGATTATTAAATTCCGAGAGACGATATTTATTGAAATAAATAGAACTTCATGATATCTTAATTTGCTCATTCGCAAGCATTGAGCTACAAACGATTATCTGAACAAGCGCATAATTAGAAAAAAATACTGAATACATCGAAACTAAAGTCACTCGTTATGAACATCATCATCGTAAGAATCACAAGCACGTGACAAAACAAATCGCTTAGGAATAAAATCGGATTCAATGTTGCAATCTCAATCGAGGTTCATATTTCATTATCGTCCTCGGTCGATAATGGGAAGCCTTTCCAGGGGGAAGCTTTAAACTCGCAGAACGACGCGTACAATTTTAATGAAATGTAATCGTTCCAATGCGACAAAGCTATAAATAAAATATTAAATAAAATATTCACTCCTCTTCAATTGCAATTCAGTTTAAATGTATCTCCGGTCCGCGTGGCACGGAGCATGTTTCATTGCGTGCAGTTGCTTTCGTCGGCTCACGGCAATAAAGCGGTTATTTGGCCACGGTACTCGCACATGTCCTGAAAGCGTTAATTTCACATTCATAAGGAGATGTTTAAGACCCTATTTAGGAGCGGCCTACAACTCTTTTAGTGGTTTTTTCCTCGGGAAATTTTAGTGATTCGTCTGGTTGTCTCAGTTTCCTCTGCCAGTTCATAAAGTTGGAATCTGCGACCATGAAAGGTCTTTAAAGCGACTCATTTCCTTTTCATCTCAGCCGTTACTCAACACGACCCAACGCCTCACTCCTGGCAATTTATTTAAACCTGAGCAACCATGTTCAATTAGTTTTCTTCGGAGTTGCTAAGCAACCAAAAGATAACAACACCAATAGTAGTAATAATAATATCGAAAATAACAACAACACCGCCAGTAATAATAATATGGACATATTGATATTGTTTTATGTATTTATTATTATTATTATTATTATTATTTATCTACGACATATTCATATACGGTGTTTAAATTTTGAAATTTTTCGACTTCTCGTCTGATGGGCAAAAAAGACATGAGGCGTTGCTACGTGAACCGTGAAGTCAACGAAGATGTCGTAAGTGCATTCGAATGAAGAGCTTTTGTTCGTTCCATTTATCCGATCCAACCTTTACACTCCTTTTTTTTTCAAGATACCATATAAGATAATAAGATGCAGAGGAGGATAAGAGGTCCTCTCAGATTCGTGATGTTTCAGTGGCGCTTAAGCGAGGCATAAAATTAAATTCCAAATAAACCTCAGGTTATTGGTGGTCGGAAAAAGTTGAAGTGTATGAATATTCAATTAGCCAGAACTTTTTTAAATTTGCATATCTAAACAAAACAACTCCTAGAATAAACACAATAAAGGGCTAATTTTATTTCTAATTGGCATCATGCTCAAGAAACGGCCAGGATGAATATAATTGAAATAAACGAATTTCATGTCAAATTGCCATCAAAGTGTCCAAGGATCGCGTTGCTTTGAAGTCGAATCAGGCGATAACCTGCGTGTGACACTGAATGCTAACATGACGATTGACATTTTTTAGACCATCACGAGATAGAAGAGATATCCGCCTCAATTTATGCGCAATCGGGGAAGGCCGAGGTCACGTACTGAGAAGTTTCGAGTGTCAACACCCCCAGCGTCACATGAGTAACAATTTCGTGATGCATTTGTAACCATTCCATGAGATTCCAGGCTGCATTTGTCTGCCGTGGAGCTTAGCAACTTCGCCGTCCATCAATTACATCGAATTGTATGAGGTGTTTCTTAGACGCACGGGTCCCATTTTTAAGGGAGACTTAATGTGAATGGACGACTAACTCCGACCGAAGATGCACTCCAAAAATGCATTGTTTAAGGATGTGTCAGGTCTGATTTCCAGCGCTCTGGTGGAATGATAATGGAGCCAGAAAATAGGATTGCACGCCTCCCCTGAAGGCGCTTTTTGCAAAACCAAAGTTCCCACGGACCATTTTCAGTTCAACAATGGAAATGTTTAATGCGAAAAATATGCAAATTCGAGACAAAATTTTTCATGAAGTGCATTGGAGACCAAAGTCAAAGACGATTTATCAGCTTACCTTTTTGAGCTCAGGAAAATCCCAGACTGATATTTATATCCGTAAACTGTCAAGTCGAGATTTCACTAGAGTGACTTTCAGAAAAAGTACATGAAACATCAACAGGAAGTGAATCTCATCTGAGCCACAGTTCTTCTCTGATGTAAGACTTAATCAATCCACTTACAGATAATGCTTGCGTAAGAGCTTATTTCCAATTCACGCAAATGTTCACACTTCAGAACGAATTGCTCAAATCACGCGCTATATAAATCGTAATTATGATGCGTCCATTTATCGGTGAGCAGTCGAGGCGATAAGTTGTCACCGAGTGGCAAGTTTACTGGGAATCGTGTCGTGTCCCCATTAAATAGTCTTCAATATTCTCACTACACGAGTCCACGCTCGTGTCCAATGTTCGCTTCTTGATTGTTTTCTCAGATCAACCACCAACCATCGAATTTTTTTTTTTGTTGAACGTGATTTAAAATATTTAAAATATTCACACTTGCAAGTCTCAAATCAAATTCAAGTTAGACAGATTCTCGAGTTAGATTTCCGATTTTGTAAATGCGCTTGAAAAGTTATGCGCCATTTATCTCCATGTCTGCGCTGCATAATCGATTCAGCTCCTACAACCCAACGAATCCCACCCAGAGGAGGATATGGCGGGAAGATGGAGCGTTCCACAGAATTGCACCTCGTCAAAAATTTAAAACATAAACGATCGACCGGATGTAAAAAGTAAACTCGACTACAAAAGTAATTCACGATCTTGAAGAGATTTGCAAGAATTGAATGGCCTGAGTTACGGCGTCTGAACGTTTTCATTCACATCGGACCGATCTCTCAAAGGCAAGAAAAGGCAATTTCACTAATCGAATTTCGGTAAAACACGTAAAATATGCAATAAACTAGGGATACCAGTAGCCGTGTTTGTCTCCGTATGAGGATCCCATTAAGGGCCATTTATACTCCACTCAACTCCTTTTGAACATTTCCCCAAAATTTATCGGGCCGCCTTTGGAGAGTCACATACCTCGGAAAGAAACCTCGGTGTTTGCTCACCAGTTCCCGACTAATGTCCCACTAACAACACTGAGACAGGCACTTCACCCGGAAACACTAATGTTCCTTCTTGACCTC
Organism: Hirudo medicinalis; assembly: GCA_011800805.1. Lineage (NCBI taxonomy): Eukaryota > Metazoa > Annelida > Clitellata > Hirudinida > Hirudinidae > Hirudo > Hirudo medicinalis. The sequence goes on along the minus strand of MPNW01000184.1, from coordinate 124,327 downwards.
AGCTAGGTGAAGAGATACTTCTGAGGATGTGATGTTCCTAAGGATGTGAAGCGATGATCTTAAGGATATGAAGTACTCTCTTCCTATCAAATGATCGACACTTAAACCTTAAATGGAAGGCATACTTTGAGAGTGGAGTAATTTTCCAGTTCAAACGACCGAATACAAACAGAGTTTCTGTTTGCTCACGAAGTCTCGGCTGCCCTTTCAGCCTTGTGTGAGTGCTCTTCAGTTGATCGTTGTCTTGAGAAACTGCAATTATTGGTTAGGTTATATTTAAATAAATGCTAGTAATAGTAAATGTTAGTAATAACAATAATTACTTTCGACGTAAGGGGAATCTCAAAGAAATTGTCAGCAGATTGTCCTTCTTGATGTTTTATTCAATCCATAATTAATACGATTTTCAAAACACCTGTTCAAAATTATTTCTGGAATTTTAAATATTTCAACGGCTGAGTCTTTTCATGAAAAATGAACGATTTAAACAAAAAAGAATCCTTTGTAAATGTTTTGTTTTTTGTGCCGACATCAATTTTTTTTCGCGTCACTTCTACGAGCCATTCGAGCCACTTTATGGCGAATGTAAAAAAATCCAGACTTTTTTGACTGCTAGCAAGTTATTACATTACATCATCATTACCATTATCATTGTCATCATCTTTATTATTATTATCATTATTATTATTTATTATTATTATTATCACTAAAAATTATTTGTATTATTATTAATATTATTAAAAATTATTTTTATTATTATTATTATTATTATTACTATTACTTATTCATATTAAAAACAGCACATTGGAATTATTGCTTTAATTGCCGGGAATGTTACATCACCAACCGACCATGACATGTGCCAGATGACGTCACATTCAATCTCGGAGGTGAAGAAACTTGTTCGTTTCCATTTGTTTCGAAATGATTCGTGGTGATGATGATGATGATGATAACGACCCTCGATCAAAGGTGGCAGACGTAACAACACAAGTTACGCAAATTTCCATTACTGGTTCGGTAATTGAATCGCTCTTGTTAGTTTGAAAGGTTTTTTATTATCTAGGTTACGTCAAGTAAACAACAAAATGAATTAAATAATTATCGCTACGCAACTCATAAATTACTTACTGATAATCGAAGAAAACCGTCGGAACTCTTCGTCAAAAAATAAATGACCGAAACTTGGTTTGCGTTGTCATGGCACTGATTGTGGCGTAAAAGTGAATTTTCGAGAATTCGACATCTCGAAGTTAGTCTAACACACTTGAAATGAAGATTCTCATCGTTAAGATTTTTGTAATAAACTTTTTTCGGTTTAAATATTTTAATTTTAAATAATTTAACAAAATTTACGATTCAATCAAGTGATGAATTCATTAATAAAAACTTAACCTGAAGTATGAACCACTCTCCCAAATCGAATATCTCGAATATTTTTTCAAAAAATCGTAGCATTTTTAAACCATCAAATAATAGCTTTTAAAATTTTTTTGAGAATAAATGTTTTTATGAAATTCATAAATATTCTTTCTGCAATAGGATCGTTAAACCATGGAATGCACTGCCAAATGAAGTCGTGAACTCAAATACAATTTCTCGTTTTAATGCGCTAATACGCGACTTTGACTTTAATAGTTTCTTAACATNTCGTTAAACCATGGAATGCACTGCCAAATGAAGTCGTGAACTCAAATACAATTTCTCGTTTTAATGCGCTAATACGCGACTTTGACTTTAATAGTTTCTTAACATATACCTGATTATCCTGACATTCGGACCTTGTGTTGTTCTTTTTGTAAATTGTACAGACTTGTGTTAGTGGTCTCAAGGACCCTTCAGTTTGATGTTTAATAAATAAATAAAATAAAATAAAATAAATAGCCATAAACAACCATTTGGTATTATTTAAACATGTCGTTTCAAAACTCAAGAGTTGCAATTGGCAGCTTAAAAATACTAATCATTTTTGAATTGATCGATGTTTCAACAATAATGTTTTTATTTTCATCGAACCACCACAACAAAGTTAGACAAAAATGCAAAACATTTTTGTTTAAAAATATAAACTTTCCATATTTTAACGATAAACGCCTCATTATCGTGTGAAATAAATAATGAAGGCAGAGGGCTTAACCTTAATGACAGTTGTCAGAGAAAAAGAATTTTATTTTAATTGTTTTTATCTTATTAGATTTCAAACATATTTAACGTTTGCACGAATGTGAGCAAAACCAATTTCAGTTAAAAGAAAGAATTATAGAAGACATATATTTAAGACAATACTACAAGTTAGACAAGCTAACAATATGCTTTTAATCGATTGTTAAAGGCTTGAGAATCTGTTAAGCAAATCGAAATTATTCATTAATAGTTTGAAAATGTGGACACATCAAACTGCGAAGATGTGTTTGATGATTACAGCCATCCTAATGAAATCTCTCCTCCCGTTTTCGAGACCAAAATATGTCGACAACATCATTTTCAAGCTAGATAATGTCCCAATTCTCACATTCCAGTTGACAATGGCCTTTTCCACTGAAGGAATTTGATAGCCGCTTAGCAGTCTATTCACGAAATCCAATTGAAATTGTTTGAACGGTTATGACGTATGACGTATGACGTTATGACATGAAATGTAAAGTAATCCGACTTATAAGAAGAAATGCAAGATGCCATAATAATGACAAGACAAAACTAAAAAAAAAAATTAGCTATATTCAAACGAGGCAGATGTATTCTTGTGATTTCAAAACAATGCAATTAGATGCCCACTAAATCATTCTTGATGGTGCAACAGTTAATGTAATTATTTATTTCAAGTTTATAAATTTATCGTGGCTTTAAAACTGTACATAAGAAATTAAATAAAAAAAATCACATGAAATATTTTTCTGTAGGTTCCTTCTGCAAAACATCGCCTTGAACACTCATTGAAATGAAGCCATTACTTATCTGGCAACATATTAGCAAGCGTTTTATTTCACCGTCTTATATAAATTCTCTTTAAAACTTCTTGATCCAAATTTGCAGACCTCACATGATCCTTTGTGTTTGAAAGTTTGCGAGGCGTTGATCTGATTGCATCCTGATGTTTTATGAGTCAGTGGAGATGTTTGTTCTTTTTTTAATTCATTCCTGCTATCATTCCAGAATCCTGGAGATGAATCGACTCCAATGCAAACAACAAAGTCACGTGACACGGTCTTGAGTTTGTTCTGGAAAAAAAAGGAAGGAATTGTAGAATGAAGACTGAGAAACAATTCATTGAATTTGTTGTTATTTACAAAATTAAATTGCCCTTAACCCTGAGATTATTTTAAGGATTAAACATAAACCTTTCATGTATGAAACTTTTCATGAGCACAGACGGTAAAACCATTAGTAAGGATTGAAATGTTTGACCCAGGAAATGTTTTAAAATATTAATTACATGTTGACCGAAAGTTTTCACCCACAAGGATGTAACAGATCTTATTAAGCAGTAAGCAGTTGTTGTTGTTGTCATCTAAGTCAATTTTTCAACTAAAAATTCGATGTTGGTTTGTTTGTCTTGATGCAAACGATTAGACCATATCGCCGTTACAGTGGGCTTGCATGTTTCGCTTCTTGATTTAGACCCGTACAATAAGCATGAGGACATTTTATGGTACCCATTCGTCGGGGCCGTGATAAACCTCGGAGTACATAAAGATGTTGTCCATGTGAGTTTGAACATTGATCAATGTTAATTCCAGAAGTTATTGGTCAAATATTTTTGATTGGATCCGAAACTAAAGTTTGCGAAGTGACTTTTGAAGCCAATGAGCGTGTTGACTTTGTGTTATTGACCAAAACAGATAAAAATGGTGGATGGATAAGTGACGGGCAAAAGCCAACTCACGGGCAACGACTTTTGCCAGTTCTACAAAAATTTCCAGATTCATGAGGTAGGTTTACGGGTAGGGATGGAGTTAGGTACCAAAAGACGCTGTCTGTGAGTTGGCTTTTGCCAACAATCGGTAAAAATCACGTAAGTCATAAATGTCTGCGATTCGCTTGGGGACCAGGTCTTCCAAGAATTAAAATTTTTATTACAATAAAAATAAACCAAAAGAAACAAAGGAATTACATTTACATTCGCGCGTAATTAAAACATTTAATTATTCTCAGGAACTGCCCAAAAGAGATCTCTCAAATCTGAATATTAACAAGCTTTTAATGAAGCTAAAAATGAATTTAATCGACAAAAGTCAAAGTAAACATAGTTAAAGCAAAATCAAAACTAAATAAAAACTATGCAGTCGCAACTTCAACAGTTCTTCAAAAAATAGTTTCTTGAAAAATTAAATCAAGGTATTTTCGAAAAATAAGAGTTTATGAAAATTTATGGAATTTTAATCTCAAAAGTGACTTGCAAAATTAAAGATGACATTTCGTTTTCCCACTCGATTGGACGTAAAAACATTCATTTCCCTGAGCATCTCCAATGGAGATTCTTCATGCTCTGCCGAGTCCTGTGGTCGTAAATTCTTTGTAATTAGCAATGTATATCATTGTTTTTAATTGCAATATTGTAATTTTGTTAAATAGATACAAATTTATTAATCATAATCATTAAATAATCATCATAACAAGAATGGTGTTAAACCGTTAAATATTTTAAAGATATTTCGAGCTACTAAAAATGGTTTGGAAGTGTCAGAGTGGCGTTGTTCTATTACAGCTTTTATTGGCCGCTATGCGCATTGTAGCTGTCGAACCAGTCACCCCACCAAGCCCTAACAAAATAGAATAAAATCAGTAAAGTACGTGGACCAAAATAGAACGAATTTCCATGAGTTTCTTGGCATTCAATATTAACCTGGGATTTTTACCAACGTATTTAAGAAATAGTCAGGTCGTCTTCCTACAATCGTGATTACAATACATTAATTGTTCTTAAAGCATGATTAACACCCATTTGTTCCCAACTTTGAGAACAGCCTTAAGCAAAATTGGGTATACCCAAGTACACAGTTTGTCTTGACATGGAACCTACCATGACGTCCTCTTGTGAAGCTACAACTTTTCCTACCAATTAATGTGATCACTCACTTTGTTTTGAATGATAAAATTTTCAAATTCAACAAATTCAGCTGCATTTAACTTTTTTTAATGAGAAGAATTCCAGCAAAGGAAGCAATTTATAACTGTTAACTTCAAACACAAGCCATCTTACATGTAATGTTATAAGTTGATTAATTACATTTCCCCTGCCAATAGATACATGATTTATCTCACTCTGACTTCAAGCAAAAACAACAGAAATGGTGAACAGTGAGCATCCTTAAATCTCTGTCGAAGGATCCAAAACTTGCTCAAGTGCTCAATAGCAGAACCAAGGCACGTTGATTGCACTTACGAGTTTATACAAAAAAATGAAACTAAAATCCTTGAAAATATGCTTCTCGGAGTCCAACGAGAATATTTAAATACAATGGAATGCCATAAAAATTTTCAATTTACAAATTTCAAATGGATCTCCTTTTATGTGGTGATTCCTAGTTCCATGGATGCTGTAGATGTCTCTTTGCCTCCCTCCATATTCAGGAGGACATGTTTGTTGGTCGTCTGAATTGCACCCACGACCGGGTTTTTGACGAGTCGCTCGTTCAAAGCCTTCATGGCCAACTGCCTGATAAGCAAATAAAATGCCTAAGATAATATAGGCAATCATACAGTGAAGGAATTTTTGAAGCAAAATGCCACTGGAATAAGAAGCACAGATTGAAAGAAATTTAAATAAAATTCACCTTTGCCTCTCGGCCACATCGACGTCGCTGCCAGGAAGAGTGAGGATGCTTTTGTTCTTCGATTCAAATTGGAAGTGAATGAGTTCAGGGGGCTTTTTACAGATCCTCAACTTGACCAGGAAATTATAAATGATCTTTGAAGGCACATGAACTACAGGCTGTATCACAAGTGGGAAAAAACTGAAAATAGAATGTCCGAGTCTGAAGCAAAACCATCAACAGACGAAGGCCGAGTGTTGTGTTTACCTTGCGAAGGAAAATTTGTCTGCACTGTCTCCCTGGTTTCCATTGCTGTGCTTCTGATAAAACCTCAAGTAGACCCAACTCGTGAGGAGGCCAAACAAGAACAAGACGGGATAAGTCATCTCCACCACAGCAATGAGATTTGCAAACAGTGCCAAAAAAAAGAGCAAGAGTGGTATGTGCTTGTTTTGCATTTTTCCAATTGGAGAAGAGAAAAGTACTTGATCAGGCATGACCTGCTTAACAGCAACACAGAAGCCAGCCACACTTGCAGAGAAACCGTAGATGTGGTATTCGAACATGTATTCGTGGTGTTCAGAGTTGAAAAATAAAATCAAATACAGAATTATGGCAAAGGAGGCAGGCACAAATGTGTTAATGGCAATGAATTTGCAGATTTCAAGGATTCCCCATAGAGGCTGTAGGAGTCTGCCATACAAGAACACCACCACCAGGTTGCATAACAACATCCAAATGTGCTTCTCAATAAAAACATACAAGATAAATGTCCACAATTTAAAGTTGGGAGGCAGTATTTCGCCTACAATGATGGCTGAGTTGTGAAATGCTGTCTCGCTAAAGGACAAGAAATATCCAAGTATCATCAAACTCCACAGGCACTTCACAAAGATGCTGGAACTGCTTACGAGTTCAGATCCCTGATCTTTTGAAAATTGCATCTGCAATGTAATGGTGCACTCTTGAAATTTGTTGAATCATGTAACAAATTTGAATGCATGGTTTAAATGCTTGGTCTCAATAATTAATTTGATCTTGTATAACCATATCTTAGAAAAAATACTAAAAACTTTTCGTAATCCTGTTTATGACTGCAATTTCGTCACTTATGCAAACTAAAATTATTCAAACTATTCTATAAGAAAACACAACTTGAAGCTAGTATATTCCTGAAATTATAATCTATCGAATTTCTACATTAAAGCAGCAATATTGCAGCAGATAAAAATTTGCCATAAAAAAAAGTAAATCCCCATCACAAACCGTTGCCAACAACTTTTTCAAACTCGCCATCTTTGATTGTGTTTTGTAAACAAAGGTAATTCGGGAGGTAGTGGTTTTTCTAGCGTACTGGCAACCATACCAACTTTATAATAATGACGTGCTTCAGTTACTGCGTAAATTTAAATTTTTCATTATATTATTAGACACTTAATTAATAATTATTCATTAAGTACTAAGTATTTAGCTTTTAAATCACTGCTGAATTTATTTAGCCGAACATCAAACGAATTTATCATTTTATCTTTTGTTTCAAATTTAATTTTTAATCATTTTTATTACATTCAATTTTTTTTGAATATTCGAAAATGTTAAGAAACATTATTTGTTATATTCTCCTATTAATTATTTTTCTATATACATTGCATTTTAAAAATCCAATTTCAAGAAAACACCGGCTGGTAAATGTTGTTAAAGTCTAATGCGTAACATTATAATAAATACAATATTGAAGCCCAATAAATCATTTCTAAATAAATAAAGAAACGGGTAAATGTTTAAAATGGTAACATCCAATTATTTATTACATTCAAGTTATCTTCCTTTCTTTTTTATAATAATAAATAGTTTTCCCATTTAAATATATCCACAGTTAACAATCCATTCATGGCCAAGAACTTCTTTGGCAGTGAGTCTCAAGTTAGGTTCGACTCTGAGCAAATTCATTAGTAAATGTATTGCGCTTCTGGACAGTTTCTTGAAATTCCCGTTGATCACATAGTTGCCAGTTTTAACGATTTTTAACTGGACATCCTCACAATCTCTACAGTTACCTCCGCATTTGAGGGGACAGTCGTCGAAGGAGGAGGAAGCAAACAGGGTGACTTTGAAGAAAATGACGTACATGATTGCACCCAGACTCCACAAATCGCATTCCTTCCTGTAGCATGATCCCTCACCAAGCCACAAAGAAGCTATCTCCGGAGCCATGTACTGAAATGAGCCGACTTGAGACTCGAATTCTCTCCTCTGAGATGAATCTGCTTCTTTATATGAACAAAGATCAAAATCGCACAATTTCAGAGGAAATATGTCGTCTCTTGAAAAACAGAGGACGTTATCAGGCTTGAGGTCTCTGTGCGAGATGTCCAAATCATGAAGGAAGTCTAGGGCAAGATGCATCTCATTGCTTTGGAAACGCTGTATTCACTGAAATCGCTGGTGGAAGTTATCAGTCTGTTAAGCAAGTCACCCTCTGCTTTCTCGAAAACCATGAAGGCCTCTTCCTTGAACTCGATGAAATCAATAAGTTTAACGATGTTCTTTTGTCCCACACATAACTTCAATACCTCCACTTCGGTTCTGAATTTAGAGACATTCTTGGGCGATGTAAGTTTTATTCTTTTAACTGCAACCTCGTTTCCAGTTTTGTCTCTGCTCAGAAAAATTTTTCCAAAACTTCCCTCGGCCAGAACATCGGTGAGAGAATAGTTTAAAATGTTACTTACTTCAGTACTTGTGCGAATATCTTCTTTGTAATCACCCATGCTTAACAAGACTGGCATTTCAATTAGAGAAAGCCACTTGTTCAAGATGTTCCTATCCAGAATAATTTTTATTTTATTTGGTGAAATATTATCAGGGGGTATGATTTTTGCAAAGGCAATAAAAGATTTAATATGCAGATAATCGTATTATAATTCTGTTAAAAACAATCAAAAAATTTAGAAATATCAAAAACCTAAACAAAAAAAGTAAAATAAGTCCTTATTTAAACAATTTCAACTTCACAAGTTAATTTTTTAACACGAACGATAAATTAATTGACATTTTGTAATCTGATGGAACGTAAGTTACGATAAATACAGCGTAACAAACGTGTTTAGACAACCGTCTGCGATTACATCACTGCTTGTTTACATCATAGAATTTGAGCATGCAAGTCTCACGTTACAAGGGGATTCAACTCCCCATCATTACAAATAAATTAATTACTTAATCAATAATAAATAACACCATTTAAATAGTGATTATTTATTAGTTTGCCGGATTTATTTCATAAAATAAACATTTATTTAAATTTATAATCAAATTAATGCGCCGCAATCTAAAACCTCGCAGGATATACTTCAGACTTTAAGACTAGAAAATGCAATCCACTTTCACGGTCTGGAGTAGAAAAGTGAATGAAACTTCTCGAACCAAACATGTTGCAATAGCATGGTTATGTAACATGCATGGTTGCGTACGTTAATCTACGTGGTTATGGCAGCGTAGCATAGTTCACTAATGTTAAGATGTGAAGATAAGAAGTGTTGAAATAGTTTTGTTAATTGTTCTAAAACTATGTTATGTGGTTCTGGAGCACTCGGAAGTTAGTGAGAAGTTGCAGCGAGTAGCTTGTCGTGGTGAAATTGTCGATAGAAACTTTGTTGTAGAAAGACTGTAGTCAAGTTCCTTAATTGCTTAAAGTTGACTGTTAAATTCAGTTGTTTATTAAACTATTAACTGTTGTTTTCCGATTACTTCCATAATTTTCAATAAGAAGATAAGATGCTTAAGATATTTTAGTCTTGTTGAAGCGGAGTGGACAACGTGGGTCTTGAATGCAAGTTGATCATCAATGAATGTTTATCATCATCTGACACGCTAAGGTTTCACGCATGGCGAGCCTTTTTTAACCAAGAGATAGGGAGGCGCACCAGTCTTTCTTGTAAGTTGGCCATGGTTGAACAGTCGTCAACCTGATAATATTTAGTTCGATTTTCTTATCGAGAATTGTATCGCCACAGTCGCCACTAATGGAGATTTAACTTGGACAACTTGAGTATTGTATTTGGGTTTCTGTTGGGAGATGCTAGACCTTGTGCGGTTGAACTTGTCCAACATCTCTTCTTCAAGAACAATTCTTGAGCAATAGTAGCCAGCAACTATCAGCAGAAACGAAATAGCTGGTTCATTATATTTGACGAAAGTGGTTATTCTTATCCATCTAGTTGCTTTTGCAAATATAAGCTATTTTTATCGAGTGCGTGGTCACAAACAATGCACGATTTATTAATAACATTTCAAAGGTCATCCATCAGACTGAGGATATTATTTAGCTTACAGAGAAAATTGTTCACCTGAGTCGACATTATTAGAGCTCATCAAACTTTATTTTTATTCCGGGACTGCACTTCGTTTATTAGCCAGAAAAACAAGAAAAAACAGAATTGGTAATCACAAATGCACGATTTCAATATCAAAGTGAACTGAAAAGATGAAAATTATAAACCAGAAAGAAATGGAGAATTCCCGGCCAATGCAATTGATAACAATTAATAATTAATAATATTACTGGTTAATAACATTGCAGCGATAACGAATGCAGATCAACATTTGTCGCCCAGTACCTTGAATTCGACTTTGTTTTCAATGACCTAATATTTTATATTTTTAATATATAAGGTTTTAAATTAAAAAGTGGCTCTCAATTCATTCTCACTTCAAATTCATTTCATGGAAGCAGTCCTGGTAGCATCGTCGAAACAAATTTATTTCGCCTGCATTTGGAAATCGAGATAAAAATATTGATGCTACTTAATTTCTGTCATAATTTATTCAAAACGTGTCACATGCTCCATATTAGCATGACTATCATCTCACCTACGATGCTCGGTGCATGAGCACCTACAAATTAGGTACACTCGACCTCCTTCTGAAACGATAACAGCTGTTACCAGAATGCTGCATTTCAATTGGTCGATATTAATATCACGTCGATCCTATTGGCGCAAAATATCAACAACTATTTTTAGAGCATTTGGAATTCCGTTGCGATTGGTCTGGCTGTAGGTTTGAATAAGATTCAGTTACAGATAGTCCTTCGCAGAGCAACTATGTGTGTTTGAAATGACTCGGAAGATATGGGAAGAGCTAATGATCTAATTTGCCTCATAACGTTGCCTGATTCTTACGTGTTGGCCATAGAAGCTCAAAAGAATTCCTGTTGCTTTCAGATTTTCGACGAGGTTTCTTTTGTTTCTTCACCTGGTCATACATGCTCCTGTGTTTTAAATATGACCGTAACTTACGCTTTAGGTGTGCGATAAGCTGAACATTTTGCAAAAAGATTTTTTTGGCCTGAAGTTGAAAGATAAAAACGGTGCGAGATGGTTGAACCTGAGGAACCCGTTAACATTGGAAGTTAACTGTTCCGGCCCCGTGAAATTGAATTTTTCTATCAAGTATTTTGTTCAACCTCATCATTTATTACAAGACTCAACGAGGTTTGTTGATGAATGCTGTTATTTTAAGCATTTCCATTAAGCTGACATTGCATTGTTGTTTTGTTGTAGGGACGCATTTTTTAAAATCACAAGAAGTCATTTTTTATCAGAGCAATTCAATGTCGTTGGAGAAGACTTTACTAACGATGCTGCTAGCATTCTTTATCACTGTTCAGATCCGAAAGAGGCTTCCTCTCGCCATGCCCTCCCGCCCAGTTGCTTCACCGAATCGAGACTTACCAAAATAAAGGCCATGGCCTCGACACTTCATGTGTCCAGTACTGCTGAGGCTAGGAGATTATTTCTGAAGAAGATGACGCACTGCATGTCAACAGTCGGGCACAGATATTCCGTCACATTCAATGGAGCTCGTGCAGAACTCTGCGTTCTGCGTAATGGCTTGGCATTTCTGAGCGACAACCTTGAAATAATCACAAAGTGAGTCAAAGGATTCCTTGGCTGTGATTTTTGGAATTTCACTGGTGATCTTGTTATTTGTGTAAATAATTTATATGTTTACAAAAATAATTTTAATGTAAATAATTTTAATATTTACAAAGATGACATCAGCAGCACTGAACATAAATTACATCATTCAGAATGCATAAATAGTTGATGAAATTGCTCGTTACAGCCATCCCTGGTCGGCGATTCGTCAAGCAACTCACAATGGCTGCGAAGTAACCATCCACTTCACGCCTTCAGATTCACTTTTGTTCACCTTGAAGAACAAAGTGGTAGCCAATGCATTCTACAGAGATCTGACCGAGGTTAATTGATGCCGATTTAGAGCTATATAAATAATTTACTGTATTTATTAAAGAAGATTGACAAAACAGATTATTAGAACGGATTAGTAAGTAATACGAATAAGAACCTATTTGATTCGCAGGTCTACACGTTCTTCCATTGCGATGCCGTCGACGCATCATCACCGATCAAACCTGCAGAGACTTGAAAGGCACAATTGCTTCACTTTTCAATGAAACTCCAGCTTGGGTTGTTATTGTGTGGAACTCGAACCATTGAAATTATCTCGCTTACGTATTTATGTTTCAATTTCCAGGCAAAGCATACGTTTTTGACATCGAACACACCTTGAAAGAAATGAGCGACTTTGTCAGAAGACACATCTACCACCAGGAAGTGACCAAGGAGCTTCTTCGGTTTGACGAAACGAACGCCGGACAAAATACTCCTTCGGACGAAGGGAAGGAATCCTCTTGCGACTGCAAAGTAATTAGATATCACTAGTTTTGAAATAATTGCTTCGTAATTGTAATTGTTTTGTGTTTTTTGTTAATTAAATGCAATCGAATTAAATTTCCAGGCTCGGGAGTATTTGAACGAGTTGAGGGAATTGTTCACGTGCGCCTTGTGCATTGAAAATCTCGTCGACAGCACTTTTATACCTTGTGGTCACGTGTTTTGCTGCATGCAGTGTTCCACCAAGATCAACCAGTGTCCACTTTGCAAGGGCCCAATCAACACCACGCAACACATTTATTTGCCTACCATTTCCAACGTTTCAATTGCTTAGTCATTCACGCAGCTTTCATACATTTTCAATTCAACTTCAATTTCTTCAATTAAGAGAATCGTAGATCTTAATGCCGATGAATCTGAAGCCGATGCGACTTCAATCCCGCTCTGAAATTCATTTTTCGTTTTTAACTTTTTAAAGATGTTTATGGACAGTTGCAAACTACCGAATAATAAAAGATCTCGCTAATAAATTTATTGCATCCAGACCCGTTGAAATGTTTATCTCAGGAATGCAGAAGAAACGCAATTAACCTGCCAATCAATTTCAGGCGAGGATTAAGTTCATGCTCAGACGGTTTATGTTCTCACTTAACCTTTGACCTACTTATCGAATCCCAGGAGTTTGTAGTCCCATCTCAACAAGCCACGATAAGTAATAGAAATCCATTTCAAAGGTCGACCAAACCATTTTGAAAGTGTTTTGGTTCAGTGACGTCATGCTAAGTTGCCATTGGCAACTGATCATTTGCATTTCACTGAATAATCAAAATATTAATTAGTAATAGAACCGTTACTAAATTACAAAATGTTGTTCGTGAGTTTTAGGTGCAACTGGATATCTGTAAATGCAGTGATCGCGGACGCACGCAGCCTGGTGAAAACAAAACCAGACAAAAGAAATCATCAGACAAAAATATGAATATTATCGGACTCATTCAAACAAGAATTTAAGTCCTTTAATGAAATCATTAAGTTTTGTTGTGAATATATATTGATAAAATCAGTATAAAGTTGAAAAACTATCCTTCGCCGTTTTAGAACTTTTCTTGACGATAAAGTAGTCCATAATCATCATCATCATCCTGATCGTCATCGTCATCATCATCATATTAATTAAGGACAATTTCTCGCGGGTAGCTTATATCAGCACCTTTGTTTACAATTATAGATGAAATTCTCACCTGTCTCCTCATAAAAAAGCCTCACAAATCATTAAAACTCATTTTCAACTTTCACAGTTTTTTTCAACATCGCATTTAATTCCACTGTTAGTTACGTTTCAAATTATGATGCACAATTTGCTCCATCAATTTCTCCGATAAGCTTATTAATTGGAAATTAATTAAAATAATGGATTAAGCAAAGATTTGAAAGTGTTGCAATAAAACAGCAGTTCCTAAGATCATATATTGGAAATTCATATTTCTCGATGAAATATTTTTTATATTTCATATTTCTCCGATTATAAATTTATCGAAAGTTTCAATTATTTTCGACAGATACATGACAACATCTAGTTTGCCTATACCATCAAACTGAAAAGGGGGAAGAGAGGAGGAGATGAAGACGACGACGACGATTGTAATGATGAAGATGAAGACGACGACGATGATGATGACGCCACGAACTTTGAACTTTGTCGTCGACGAGAAGGACTAACAATTAGGTTTCCAAGCAATGTAAAAATAGAATTGAGTCATCGAGGTCTCAGATGAAGTCATCAAATTGATTTTCTTTGAACTTCCACGATGCATTCCTCCAGCACGTCGATGAATCTATGTATTTCAACAAACTTGTTGTACAACGGATTGCTCGACAGGCGCAAAACATTTGGCATCCTCTTGTCCAGCTGTTGAAAAAGATAAAATAAAATCTCCCATGAATAAATAAAACAGCTTATTCGTCAAACTAGAGTTTAAATTACCAAAACTCCTCTCGCGGAAAGTTCGGCGAAGATGGGGAGGACGTCGATTGAAGTTGTGATCGACAACTGGCAACCTCTTTCCTCGGGATTTGATGGAGTGATGATTTCAATGAAAAAGTCATTTCCTATTCTATCCTCATTCGATTTCTTCCGATTTTTTCCGAATCTTTCGAGAAGTAGATGTTCAAAGTAGGCAGACATTAACTGGGACCTCTTTCGAAAATCACTCATCGTGGTTTGTTCGTAAACCTGCATCGAATTTACGAACAAAATACGAATAGAACAAATCATTGTGCTCTTGAATCACTAAGGAACAGCGAAACATTTGATTGAAATATCTTTGAAAAATGTCAACCAACAATGAAATGCAACTGACACTCAGACATCCTTCGTAACTCGCTGCGAGGAGACCAGGTGGGTTGCTAATACGATATCCAGAGGCTAAAGGACTCAAGTCCATTTCTGTGCGAGATTGCAATGAAGCCATTTTTCAATTTTATTTAAATTTTAATTTTAATTTCCACTAATCTAGCAGCATCAGCTTTAACATTAAACTAGATTCTGGAATAAAGTATGAGTTGTTCACCATTTGTCATTTCAAATCTTGTTTCCATCTTGTGACTCCACCAACCGAGAAGTTGGGGCATTTTGTGGTTTTCAAATTTTTCATGGATGAAAAGACCAGCTATGCCTCCTGCTCCTGAGCACAAGTACTGAAATTATGAACATCCATGTTAAATATTATTATAGCTCATTTATATAGCACCTTATGGGCACTCTTCAGAAGCGCCTTTTGTTAACCATTTCTATAGCGCTCATTTTCAAGGGCGCTTGTGGTAATAATAATAGTTAATTTATAATGCGCCATTTGCTTAGCGTCAGAGGCGCCTTGTGTCTTCATTAACTTCAAGCTGTAGTGCAAGCTGGGTTGCCACCACCGCATGCAGGAACCCTCTGAGCTAACTAATATTTATAATATTTATGTTCTGAGTTTAACAATGTTTAATGTATTATTTAAATTTACTGGATTTCCTTATATTAATGATTTAATACGATGAAAGACTCTAAAATGAAGTTAAAGTAATATTAACAAGTAATAACATCCAATCATTATTCAATACATAATTACAGTGTTAACACCGAACCACAAAAAAAAAGAAATAAAAATGACTTACTACATTGAGAAATATTAACAGCGACTCACTTTGTATGTACACCAACAAGCGAAGTCAACATCCCAGTCGTGTAAGGAGAGAGTTACATTTCCAATTGCATGTGCAAGATCGAATCCAACATAGCAGCCCTGTTTTAAAGTCAAAGCATTAAAATCATCCTTCTTTTCAAGACAATGAAGCCTTGCCTTGTCTCTTTTACCTTGGCGTGTCCAGCTTTGGTGATGTCAGCCATGTCGAAGAGTTGACCAGTGAAGTAATGGACTCCTCCCAGTAATATGGCTGCTATTGAATCTCCCTCTCTTTCAATTGCTTCAAGGATATCTTCGTGTCGGATGATGTATTCACCCTGCGAGTAACGTTAACACTATCAGCATTAATACGAAATTCTCTATTGAAAGAAATGTTTATTGCAGGTGGATTATCAATTCAGGTTGCAATACCTTTCGAGGGCCTACGATGACCATGCAGTCCTTGGGTTCCAAGCCTCTCTGCCTTATTTGAGACTCAATGCAGTAGTGATCAGAAGGGAAGGCTTTCTCTTCCAAGAGGATCTTGTATCTGGTTGAAGTCGGTTGATAGAACGATATCTGCCGGAGGACGAAGTTAAGAAATTTAAAAACGTTCATTCGTGTTTTGAGTTTTTAAAATTTACCAGTAGCAGATGTTCGTTGACAGTCAACCCGTTCATGACTCCCACCTCTTTTGGCAGAGCTCCTGTTAAAATGACATTTTTTTGTTTTTAGTTGACATCACAGGAGCATTAAGTTTATTTCAATTCATTCAAAATGTTTAAAAATTTTTTACTTTCTTTTTTATTTAGTGATTGCTTTATGGTCATATTAGAGGCCCTTTTAAAGCGCCATTTGAGCGATTTTTGAAATAAAAAATAAAAATAAAACAAAATATTTAAAGCAGTCGTTTCGAACGCACCAACGAGTTTGGCAGTGGAATCCACGACACATTCATCACAGAGAGCCCAGGGAAGTTCACCCTTCGTGTGACCTTCAACCCCGCTGAACAATGACAAGAAACTATCATAATTCTTTAAGCGATCACTTTTATGAATTTATTTATAGATACAAGCAAACGAACAATGGATCTTGATTGATTCTATGTTATCTTTCTAAATTCCACTTCAAATATTGGTTTCTCTAATTGGAAGCCTCTTTGAATCATTGATTCATTTAATGTTGAAACACATTTAGTCCGCAATTGCATTTAATACGAATAATTACATCGCAAATATTTATTCTTGTATTGTATGATAACACTGTCTTAATTAGAGTAACTTATATATTATGCCAATTATGTAAAACAATCGCTTGTTCTACATGGAGTGTCTACATACATAAAGATTAATTTATTCCCAAGTTCAACACAACCAAAACAAACAAGAACAAACAATTAGACTTGAAAGCATGACGAACATCATTATTTATTAATTTTATTGTTGTTGACCAACTCACATATTTTTCCACTTCTCGAGTTCTCTTATGACGAATTTTTCAGTGTTTTTGGCCATGAGACCGAGCGAATGACCACAAAAGTAGATGCATTCGTCATCAGGATTTTTGACATGTTTCTGATCGACTGAGTGCAAATGTATTTTAACAATTACGTCGTAATTACATTCATTTCCAATGATTGCCAATGATTCACGTTCAAGCGCATGACCACAAAAGTAGATGCATAATAATACCTGAGTAGAGACCCTTCATCTTTGGATAGTAAAACATGTCCCTGAGCTTTGACATTTCATCCTCGTCGTCGAGTTTCTTCGCAAATTCTTCATCGAGGAGCGAGTAATTCCACTCGGAGGACTTGTCCATCAGAAGTTCCAGAGGATGTTTGTTCATCCTTGCTGATGATTGGCCTTGGGTTTATGTTTAATGTGAAAGCACTAAATCGCATTTCAAATACGTTTTACGACAAACTTTTGCTTCACATGAGTTGTAAGGCCCTAAGTTAAGTGTAATTCGCTTATCAACAATTATTTATTGATGTTAAATTTTCTATTTCTTAAACCATCTTTATCTTTTGACATGTCTCAAATTTTTGTACTGCTTTTAGCTACAACTACTGATTTTGTGAAACATCATCGTGTGAAGAAATGAATAGCAGACACGCGAATAATTCCAACTCCCCAGATTAAAAAAAGATACAAAATGAATATTAAAAAAATGCAAACCTCAACAACAAGTGTTTTTAAGGAGACGGGTTCTTCCTCTGAAGAAAGTCAGTTCTCCGAGTGAAGCTTCTTCAAATTTAAAGAACTTTGTACGTTGTTCACGAATCACATGACCCTTGTTCATGTCGACAATGCTAATTGTCTCTTCTGATTTTATGATCAGAACACTCTTTATTAATAAGGATATCTTATAATAATAATAAACTGTTTGTTTATTTGTCTTTGTTATGGATTTCTTTTCATTACCTTAGAGAAGATAATGATGAGGCTGTGTTTACCTGCATTGGAATCCCGTGAGGATTCAGAAAATAAAGGGACCTTTTGTGTGGCCGTCAATGAGATTATGAGATTGTATATAAGATTGTTATCTCAATTTTCAGATCATAAATTGAAAGACAATTTCTGTCCAAACTGTTTAACAATCTAGAGATTATTCTTGCAATCTGAAAACCACACATCTTTCATCTATTTTTTAAAGCATCTTATTGATGCCATCTATTTCCTCTTTACTTATTCTTCTGAAAGAATCAATATCATATTCCAGCTAATATTTTGTGAAACATTCTGAAGATAAGCTTAGCTTTCCCGTGTTCTTACGCTGTGTCACACAAATAAAATTATAATATTATGTAATATTATGTATAGTATATTATATTATTATAATTATTATATTATTATTAATTATATTTATTATTAGATTATAATTATAATATTCAGTAGTTATAATTATACCTTACTTTAACTCCTAATATTCATAATTACTGTCTTAAATTTGCCTACTGTTTCTCATGGATCTTTATTCAATTTATTTCACAGAAAAAACAGCTATTTACAATTATCTTAAAAATTAGCATTTTTTTTACTTTTAATATTTTTCTATTCGGTTAAATTCCATTCAAAAACCAAAAGTGATTTGTAAAAATTATTTCAGTTCATAAATTTCAAAAAGAAACAAAAAGCTTCCAGACTAAGGGGTCGTCCATTAATTATGTCAACAAGTTTAAGACACTTTTTGACCCTCTCCCTCCCCTTGTCTTCAGATTCATCATTACCATCATTTTGTTGAACTAATAATCCAGACAAATCATCGTCATCTTCATCTAGCCATTCATCAATAATTACCATCAGCTCGTTCTTTTTGTTGATAAACAGGCGTTAATTTGTTAAGCCCATCATCTCATTGTCGGTAATGTTGAACATGTTTTTCTAACATGACTTGTGAGCAGGGCCGCCGACAGAAATTTCGAGCTCCTAGGCAGTGTCTAGTAGGCATAGAGGCTACGGGCCCATATGAAAGGGTCGCTTGAAGGGTTGCACACTTTGAGAGCCTTTGTTACATTCTTTGTTACATTATTACTTTTCAAACAAACAAAAAATCAATTGCTCAAAAATTCATCAAAATATCGGCAGTACGTCAAGAAATGTTGTTGAAATAAATGAACATCATTAAATCAGAGCAGCGACAGTCTGAAGACGTCGAGGCAAATGTGTGTGTGTGAATGTAAATGAATCGAACGAACGTGTTTTGGGTACAAAGTATAAATAAGTCTGACTTTCTGCATAATCACGTTCTACAAACCATGTCTTGTAAGAATTAATCAAGTTATGCAACCAACTTTTTGCAGAGTTATGATCAGATAAATTCTCTTTAAGGTTGTGGTTCTCAGGTGGGCTACAAAAGCCCATTGGAGGCAAAACTTCACGGACCCAGAGAGAAGTTGCTTTACATCCAATGTCCGACCGGAGATGTCAAACGACCAGATTACTTGGCGACCGTTGACGTTGATCCTTCTTCTTCTAATTATTCGAAGGTAAAAATCATCGGATAATGATGATGATGATGAGGAGGAGGATAATATTTGAACATACATTCTCAACAAGTGTCGAGACAGGTTTTACTGCGCAAATTATTACTTAAGCAGGTCGTAATAAGCAATTAAGAGCAATTAACATCAAAATATGATGATCTGTGATGTCACTTGATCATCACCAGGTGATACACAGGCTTCCTATGCCATATGCCGGTGATGAACTTCATCACTCAGGCTGGAATGCATGTTCCAGTTGCTATGGAGATCCCACTAAAACCAGGAAGTACTTGGTCCTTCCGTGTCTGCATTCGAATCGAGTGTACGTGGTGGATGTTCATTCTCAACCAAATGCTCCTAAAATGCACAAGGTTAAATCACATTTAGATGAATGATAAGATTAATTAACCTGAAGTAATAAATATTAGTTATATTCATTGCGATGTAATTAATTTATATTAACATCTCAGTCAAAACATAAGCTACAAAAGCCAAAGTATTAAAGATGGTTAATACTTTCACGCATCTCTATTTTATAATATTGTTGTAAACCAGGCGACGAAACATTAATTATTTTTTTTAAATTAAGTTTAATGTTATAACCATTTCCAAAATTAAAAATTGTGCAAAAGATACCAAGTCCAAGCAATCCCCTCTCCGACTACAAACCAGCCTTAATCAACCCATCCCAACTCCTACCCAACCCCTACCCAAACCTCCCCCCTCTTCTCCCCAACCTTAATAAATTAAGTTTATATTGTTGTACTTCGAATCTTTCTAAGGCGGCACTATGACAGATAATAAAGGTTACAGCATCCCACAAAATCCCAGACGATCCGACATCCAATATTCCAATTCAGCAAGTGACAATTATTAAGCGATAACTGGTAACATTAACATAACATAACATAACTGGTAACGTAAGGGATTGCGTGATTGTGATATTTATATAATACACCCACTTGTTAATCTGAGTTATTAACAAATTATTATTTGAGGGAATTTGACAGGTGTTACTTGATTGCTTCGAGAATTGAATTCCCAACAACTCAAAATCAATGCACACTCGCAATAATTGCTGTGATATTGTATCGTCTTATTGAATTTTATGATAATATTGGCAAGTTGTAATTGTTATTTCCTTATAATGCTTATTTCCTGAATAAAACCAGTTATAAATTCGGCGAATATTGAGCCCCGTTGTTTATTACAATGTATTTAACATTTTATTATGCCTCATTACTTGAAGTTCAGCAAGAATAATAATGAGGATGATGATGATGATAATAACAATAATGATAATGAAAATGATAATAATAATAATAATAACAATAATAATAATATTAATAACAATAATAACTTTTGATAATAATGATAATAGTAATAATAATAATATTAATAATAATAAAAAATTTATAAGGCGCCATGTGCAAAGCATCAGACGTTTACTAGATCGGCTTTATTGCTATTTACAATCATAACTTTGAAGCCTACTCTTAAAATCAACAGCTCGTCAATAGGAAGGCAGGTAATCGTGTCAACTTGTGATTTTTGCGATGTTTGTTTCTTCAGATTATTGAATCTGATTATTGAATCTCATTGAATTCTTCAGATTATTGAATCTGAAGAGCTGCTGAAGATCGGTCTGAGCATGCCCCACACTTCTCATTGTCTGCCCTCTGGTGAGGTTATGATCAGCTGTCTGGGTGACCAAAATGGCGATGCTTACGGTGGGTGTCACTGGAATATATGAGATTTAATGAGCAACATCATGACTAAAAGATTAATAATAATAATAATAATAAAAATAATAATAATAATAATAATAACAATAATAATAATAAATAACAACTTTGATGAGCAACATAATTTTGCAGCACAAGTAGTGATGAATACCTGCACATTGTTTACGGCTTTGGTTCGGTTGAGCCAATCCTTTTGTATTCTAATTGGATCATTGAGCTTCTCTTGGTGTGGCGTAAATACATCGAATAAATAACAGCTACAAAATAAAAATGTCATTTTAAACAATAAAACCTTTCTTGTGACATGGTTGTTTTTAAACGTCTGCTTGTTCATGGTTTTATAGGAAAGTCTCAACGACGAATTATCATGCATATTTTTGAACCATTTGTTTTGAAGTCACTCACTCGTGAATCTTACGCTCACTGCAAAACACGTTCATGGATTTAAAACCTATTAAATTTAATTTTTAAGTTCTGCTTAAATGGTTTTTAATGCTGCACAAGCAACTTGGGGCAATCCATAATGTCATAAGTTGTCACAGGGACTCTTCAGAATGACACCTCGGACATGTTGGAGAATGGAAGGCGACTTATTGCTTCCCCAACTTTCGAGGAATATTTAATTCAACGCCTCCATTTCCAACGCCACACTCGCCACAAACTCCCAATCCTTCTTTTGATGCCACTGTGTAAGGAGAACCTGCTGGCCATAGTACTACAGTTTCAGAAATATTAGCAGCTCTTTTAGTTGATTTGATCTAGCACTTTCGAATTGCCTGAGGGTGAGGTCAAATGAACTCAGCAAACCCTTCCAGCAAATGTATCTCAAAAAAACTTTCATTTTTAACACCACGGACAGTGGTCTACATAATGTGGAAATACAAAATATTGGTTAGTTATCGACACCCTGCTTTTCAAATTTTGATTTTCAGAAAATCAGCCACACATTACGCATCATACTATTGTTGTAAATAAGTTAGAGCAATGATGTTTTGTGGTTTTGTTTGTCTAGGTATAACGTATTAGATAATCCAAAAATGAATATTTTGCGATTCGTCGTTTCTGAGGAATGTGTCTCAGAAAATGTGACGTTTTTGTTTGAAAAATTCCAAGTTTTGGGATTAAATATCTTGAAAATTAAATTTATTTATTCAATAACATTTTGTTAATTTGTTCACACTGTCATGGTCTAATTGATTGTATATTCCAAGTTTCACCCGAATCTGACTGATAAATTTTGTTTTATAAGCTTTTAAATTCGTCAAAAATCAAAAATGTCGCAATCCTTAGGGCCATTTACTTCAAAAGGGTGGTCAACATTTAAAAAATTTTTATAATGTATTTTAAAATAAATTTTTAATAAATGATTTCTACCTAACTATAAACGCAAACCTTACTGTAATTAATAGGAGACTTCTTTCTTGTTGATGCAAATTCGTGGAAGGTCAAAGGAACCTGGGCCAAGGATGGTGGAGCACAATTTGGTTATGACTTCTGGTACCAACCACGGCATGATGTCATGGTTAGCACGTCATGGGGCAGTCCCAATGCCATAAAATCAGGATTTTCGATGAATGATGTTTCTGCTGGTGAGCCCAATGTTACTTGATCAACTTCGATACAATTATATAAAATTAATTGTATTAATAATAGTATTAAATATAATTGTATAATTAACGAAGGAATTAGTTAATCAATTATTCAGCAATCAATTACTTCTTAAAGGAAAGTACGGAAAGAACTTAAACGTGTGGAGTTGGAAGATGAGGAAACTTATAAAAACAATCGACTTGGGAGATGAAGGTGCTATGCCCCTTGAGGTCAGATTCCTTCACGAGCCCTCTGAACCCCAAGGTTATGTTGGATGTGCTCTTCAGTCAACCGTATATAGAATTTTCAAAAATGAGGTGAGCTAAGTAAGTTTTAATTTAAAAATCATAATTTTTGTTCTCGAAACGTGACGTTATAATGAAATACACTAACTACCATTCAACCGCTATAACATTTTATTAATTTAACTAATAAAAATGTAATGATTATTTTTTTAAGAAGGGCGAATGGGATGCTGAAAAAGTGATTTCAGTTCCAGCAAAGAAAGTCAAAAATTGGATCCTCCCGACAATGCCAGGTACGCTTGTGATTGCTTTAACGCTTCTGCTGCAACTAGAACTATTTTATTAAACATTATTTTATTAATATATAATCACTATGAGAATGTAAGTGATTAATTTAAAACATCAATCTTACAGAAATAATTCCTGAACTTAATGAATCAACATGATCTGAAGCAACTTTTAAGAATGAAACCCAAAATAACAGTTTATTTAAGTTTTTACAATCCAGAGGCAAACTGGAAACATGTCTGTCTGGATGTTAAATTCATTTGATGCGAAAATCAATAAATCTGACGCTTGTCTAATCCTATCCTCAAATTTTCTGGATTGAAAATCGAATGAATTTAATATCGCGCCTTTCAGGTTTGATCACGGACATCTTGATATCCCTCGATGATAAGTTCTTGTTCTTCAGCAACTGGCTGCATGGGGATGTGAGACAATACGACATCACAGACAGGAGACATCCCGTTCTAGTAGGACAGGTAACATAAGCCTCACTTACAATATTGTTTCCCTTCACATTCAGGCTATTTTTTGCTATTTTAACTTTGGTTTAATGAAAAACTTAATGTCTTAAATCCTTAATTTAATCCCAACCAACTGAGCAATTAAGCAAATAACTAACAACTCGAATCAGGTCTTTATAGGTGGCTTAATTTGCAAAGGAGGTCCAGTTGAGGTTGAAGAAGACCTTGAATTGAAGGTGTTTATTTTTTGATTGAAGGTTTTTCTTTTAAATTTATTTGCAAGTAATTTATAAAAATACACTGCTCACAAAAACCTATTCAGTTTGTTTATTACATTCTTTCATGGCAGGAACAACCAGAAAAACTGGAGATCAAAGGTGATAAGGTGGAGGGTGGATCACAGATGATCCAACTGAGTCTCGATGGAAAGAGACTTTACAGCACCACCTCCCTCTACAGCACCTGGGATAAACAGTTCTACCCTGACATGGTCAAGTGAGTATTATGTTTCCCTTAGCAAAAAAAAATTATCCTCTGGATAAATGAATGGACAGATGAAAGAGTAGATACTCATGATGAGTATCATGGATGGAATGGGTTGAGATAAGATGTTCATAATTGTTCAAAATTGGTGGCTCTTGAGATTTGTCACTTTTAAAGTAATTTAATGTTAATTTTCAGGAAAGGATCATTTCTGGTCCAGGTGGATGTCGACAACATCAAAGGAGGATTGAAAGTCAATGAGAAATTTGGGGTCAACTTTGGGAATGAACCAGGTGGTCCCGTGCTTGCCCACGAGATGAGATATCCTGGGGGCGACTGCAGCTCTGATATATGGCTATAAACTTACTTGATATCACTGATTCAGTGCTTAGAAAACATGTTTATTGCTTATAATATATATCCATGCTTTCAGAAACATATCAGTGAAAATATCCAAATACTCAAGAATATATTTTCAAACAATGTTGTTGATGTTCCATTAATTATTTATTCCATTATTTTTATTATTAATTATGATTTAGAATTAACAAATGAGGTTATTCATCGGTGTCATCGGGTAATTCTAACAAGTGCCACGTTCATACATGAGAGCTGACCCTTTACAAGCACAAGGAAATGATGGTTGCCTCCTGTACATTCGAAATCCTCCATTCTCATGAAAATCCAATTCTTTATGGTAATAGCCATAGAATCCTGATGCATCTTTGAAAGCAGGGTAGTTAGGGTCATCCTGGTAAGGATTGTGGGAGTCATAAAAAGTGAGTGGAGGCCTGCCAGATCTGTACAGATTGTAAGGATTGAAGGCATATCCTGAAAGCTTCAGCTCGTGAGGTTTAGAAAATTTATAACCTGTAATGATGATAGACTAGGTTATTAAGTCCTTAGGTTAATATTTAATTGTTGGCATGAATTTATGATTTGTGGCATTGAAACCGTGACTTAACTGAAAATAAACCATAAAGTAATCACAAGCATAACAAATAAGATGTATTAATAATTTAACGCATTTATACCTAAGCCGCCACAAAGCTTTGAATTCACTTCATCTCTTTTTTTCTGCCAGGCCCTCCATTCATCTTCGCTTTCAAACGAAATTTGACCGGCAACTCTACCTTTTGGAATGCCTTTTATTTCATGATGTTTTTGCCAGCTTCTGTTTTCAGGATTGTAAAAGTATCGACCATTCCAAATGGTAGACTTCCCATCACCAACCAAATAGTTTGGACCTTTCGGTTCCTCGCGGCATTCTTTTGTTGAGAATCTAAAATCGAACACAAATTAAGTAACAACTGGATGCAGCACTAGTCTGTCCCACCTTGGCTCATTAATAATGTCAAGGGTTTTTGAACGGCACATATGTTCGATAGAGAAAACCGTTGCCATCTCGAGTTTGTCAACTAATTCTATTTGACAACAATTATTTATCCAAAAACTGATTTGTGTACGCTCAGGTCGTTATAACAACCAAGCAACGTAGGCTCGAACATGTATTTTAAAAATAAAATAGGCCAAAATATTTTTAGAGTTAAATTTTAAAATTTTACTTTACTAATATAATTTAATTTATTTTCAAAGCATGTGTGAAAGTTTACCTGTTATCACCTGTAAAACAACAGAGTAACAAAACATGTTATTAGGCGAGTTCGTAGAAAAAATACATTGAAAATAGTGAACATAATAATAAGATTGTACTGATCGTACTTTCACTTAGAATGAGTTCAATGAACGATTCTCGACAGAATACTATTGGGTTTATGATAACAACCCCTGAACCAAAGCGAGATTCCTACTTAAGTAAACGCAGACAAAGACTTGGAATACTGAACATATTAACATTTATAGTCTTCATACTAGTTTTGATTTTCATTATTGTCAGTTTAGTTTCCCCTTACTGGATGGGGTTAAAGGAACCTTGGATAGAAAGACTACTTGTTCCTAAACAATTTCAAATTGATCCTAATAAACACAATGCCTGGATTGGTTTGTATTATTCCTGTAATACGGAAAACCAGTGCATCTCAGGAACACCATTTGATGACTTGGGTCAGTTTGCAACTGAATTATTAGAATGACTCATCTTAGATCTTAATTTTTTAACACTACAGGATGGTATAAAGCAGCTCAGGTCCTATATGCCTTTGGATTTGTAATCCTTCTAATATCATTTATAATGGAGTGTGTTTATGTGTGCTGTGTTGCATATATCAGCATTCCATCTCACAAATTGGTTTACTTGGTATCTGGAATATGCATGCTTGGGGGTGAGTCATTGATTAAAATTATATATAATTTTATTTTCAAAAAATTAAATTCCAACATTAAATTTCAGCCATAATCTGCAGCATAGGTTTGGGCATTTATGGTACCTCAACACTAAATAATGGTCTCCTCACACCTATGAGCCTCAATGGGCCTGGAGGTTTTCTTTCCTGGGCCTACTTTATTGGAATTGCAGGAGTGGGTATGGCTGGAATAGTTTCGCTGTTGTACCTCATTGATGGCATGGTCAAGTCTGGAGACAGAAGCAGTCTCAAGGGTGTTCCATATTATTATCAAAACCCACAAAAAAATTGAAGACTGCTGCTTCATGGCTATTTGTCATTCTAATTACATGCAATGATTTTTTTATAATAACCACAATTTTATGCTGACAATGACTTTTATTTTTAATTTATGAATAAATCTGGGTAACACAATTGCATCTGTATTGAATTAGTCACTTGAAAGATGATAACAATACAAATGAATCATGCCTGCTAGTAGTCCATAAAAAAAATTTTGTCACCAGTCCAAACTATACTTTGGCAAAACTGCATTAGACGAGCAGAGGAGATTGATGTTGTATTGATTCAATGCATTGTCTTTCCTCTGCGTTGAAAGGCCGAGCGCCATATATAACGAGAAAGTGGCATCCACCCCGATTCAAACCGTGACCATTTAACGAACCTAAGTCGTGTTGTTGTATCTCTAACGATGGGAAAGATTTCAGATGAATTCAAGTTGTTCTTCCAGACTGTGAGCATCAGAGGAGTACCTCGAATCTTCACATCAAAGCAACTCATCATAGCGATATTCTGGCTATTGACAGTTCTCATATGCTTTGGAATTCTTCTGTGGCAATTGTGTCTTCTGTTTATCAAATATTTTGCATATCCCTATTCAACTATGAGCAACGAGGAAAGCTCTCACCCCATCTTCCCGGCAGTATCCATCTGCAACCTCAACCCCATACTCATGGTAACCTCACAATTCACCTCCATGCTCACGTGGTCTCAGCATCTAAAGAATGTGCAAAACGTCCTCCAAAGGGCTGACTACAGTGAGATAGCAGTGGATTATGGCAACATGTCAAAGGATGACATCCAGCATTTAATCAGAGACCTACAAACAGCAGGTGGCTATTTTTCTAACTTCCCAATCTATGAACCTCCCAAAGTGGATTCACAAAATGACATGATCATTGATTACACTCTGACAGACTGGAATTGGATGAGAGCCAATGGCAATGTGACAATAACTCCATACTGGGACTCCAACTACTACAATTGTTTCAGTATAACCATGAATGAGAATTTGACAAACAATGTTCAGATGATGAGCGTTGTGGTGTACATCAACAACTTTCCAGCCACCAACCTACCTGGAATTTACCAGCTCGGTGGAACAATCTCGAGGGCAGTCGGGGTGAGTTTAAGAATTCATTTTCCTGGCACTAAAGGTGACATGAAACAGGGCATAAACTTGAGTCCTGGAACTGAATCGACATTCTTCGTAGACATGATGAATAGGACTCGATTGAAGTATCCTTACAATAAGTGGAACTGCACAAGCAATGAGTATTTAAACATCACAGGATACTTGTATACCATAAATGATTGCATCGAATTATGCATTCAGGAGCAGATTGTCAGTTCATGTGGTTGCATCTCCATAAACCACATCTTCAGTAAGGCCCAACTGATAAAAGCAAACAGGCTCCTTTGTGGGAACATGTCCAACTTTGGAGCAGGAAACAGCCAATGGGATGGTCCAGCAAACACTGGAACCTTCTATGGCAATAGGACTCAATACTATCCTGAATTCTTGAAGCGCCTGGCTTGCATGAATTCTATCAAGACTTCTAGCAACAATGACTGCTTCAATCAATGCCTTCTGCCTTGTAAAGAGGTGATTTATAAGCATACTGGAATGACTGCAAAATGGCCAGAGATAACAAACCATCTGGGCGTGTACAGGAAATACATCAGCCGACCAGCGTCGAGGTTCATCAACAAATCCAACTTTGAGAGATACAGTGAACTGGATGAAATGAGTCAGACTATGAAGATGGACGACAAAGAAATCATAGCAGAGCTTAGAAAGTTGACCGGACTCGAGGAGAATTTCTTGCAGATCAATGTGGCTTTTGAATCCAGGTATTCCCACCACATAGAAGACACGGAGTCCATACCGTCGCAATCACTGCTCTCCTCGATAGGTGGCGCTCTCAGTCTCTGGCTAGGCCTGAGTTTCATGACCATAGCAGAAGTCGTTGAATTCATACTACGCTTGATTAATATCTCGGTCAAAAGAAAGCAGACGACAGCTGATGTCACCCCATCGAAAGAGTCCACATCTTTTTGAAACATTACAATATTGAACTATGAATGTAACATTCATTGATTTAAATGTTGATGTTTTTATTATTAAAATTGTTGCTTAAACATTAATCAAATGATGCTGTCACTTGATAAAATAATAATCTGTCTCATCATCCAGAGCATAATCCTTTGGTCTGGAAATAAAAAATATTGGCAATTAGTAATAAGCAGATTAAGGTTTTTAAATTGGGTTTTCCAAAGTACATTTCAAAGAGTCTTGGGTAGGCCTTTCTCTCCTCTTCTGTGTAGTCCTCTAATTTCTTTGGAATTTCCCTCAGTTGTGGAATTTGACCATTGATGTTTTTAAGAATGTTCTCGGGTAAATCCTGGAAGATGGACCCAACAGCTTGATAAGCACATTAGAGATTTAAAACAAACAAGTCGGTCCTACCTGCTCAGGAAACAAATGAAGCTTTTCCATCATTAACCTCCTCAACAGTGTGCCCTTGATGTTCCTGTAAACTATGGTTCTAAGTAGCTGCAATCAAAATGAGTGATTAAAATAAGCAATTTTTTTTCAAAATACTACTAATAATCACTTTAGTGGGGTCTTCTTCATGTACTCTGAAAGCTCTCTTTTCTGAATATCCCTTTGCATAGCTGCATGATCATGAATAGTAAAATATTTTTAAAAACCAAAATTTATCGTGAGGTTACCCGGTGTGGTGAGTTAGCTTGAATGTCCGCCACAATTCTCCCTCCATTGCCATGTGTTTGGTGTTAATGACTACCACATGGTCACCAACTTGACCTGAACAGAGATTTATGTATAAGCATCATTTGGTGTTCAATCTATAACAATTATACATCATACTGTGGGGATAGAATATTGGCTTGTGCTTTCCTTCTAAGTACTTTGCAATCAACACTGCTGATTTGAATGGACATTGCCACATGCAGTCATACACCCACCACTGCCTTGAAAACGTCGACCATTGCTGCAAAATACACAAAATAATTAGCTATGACCTATTGGCATCTACTTTAAGCCTTTCAATTGTAATCCTATCAACATTCTAATTATCAAATAAATGCTAACAAAACGTCAACTCAACACAGTGATTTGCAAACAGAATGATGGCTATGACAGTCACTATATGAAATGTAGGAGATTAATAATAAATGGAAACATTGCGCTAGAGTTGAACCTCGACATGATTTTAAGGAATTATGGAAAATTAAAACTAATTGCAACATCAAACAATATTAATGGAATGTACCTGAACGCGATAGAACGCCATTATTATTTTGGTTGATTTAAAAAGCGCCGACACAAGGAGCACGAGCGTTAATCAAGGGTGTCACAAAAAAAGCATAGACCAGCAGAACAATCAAGGTTTTAAGTTCAATTACGATGCAAACATATTTTTTTCACATTATAAATTACTTTAAAATTATTTAATTTAAAAATATTGTTTATTAGTTTTTTAAACTATAACATAATTATGCAAAGATACCAAAGTCATCTTCGAAACATCGTTTGAAAGAAATTAATACTTTATTAGTTTATATTTTAACTTTGAAGCGATTTAAGCATTAGTCTCGGGGGACTGGTCACGCAAAATCTCTGTCAACACCGTGAACAATTATTTTGTCGATTATTTAGGAGAAAAAATTAAATAGTAATTGATGATTTTCTGCCAAAATGCTAAAAATTAATTTCTAGCATCAATGAATGAAAGACATTATCCAGTTGTTTCTTGAGTTTTGCCAGCGAAACATCCATTTGTGGGCTCGTGTTGGATCGATATAATCCATCTTTGCTCGTCCGAGTGGAAAGCGTCGCAGGCTTAAAAGCGTCTGTCACTATTTTAGCTTCCGATGTTTTTGGTCTGTCAAAATAATCCAACACCATTTTTAGGATTTTTGTCCTTTGCGATTAGAGCGCTTACAGGAAAATTATTATTTACAGAAAATACATTTCCACGTTTCGTATCAAGTTAAAACATGTTTTTTCTTAATTGTGAAAAAAATGGCAACAAAAAAGTCTAGTTTCTTTCTCTAAGATGCATATTTATGTAAGCATTTGAACTTGGGCCTAAATATTCGGATTGGCCATTTCCTGCACTAATCCTGAAGAAGAGGACCATGTCTAGAAGAATATATTGATATTATATTCATTCTTATTATTAGGTAGTAATTTCTATTTTTAATACTTTTTTTTATGTGAAGGGAATGTGTTTAAGTTAGAGAAAAGCCGCATAAAGTTATTTGGCGTGATCGCTCCGAATGTTTCTTCGTCCTCTGGGCTTGCCTCTGGGTGTTCCTCTGGGTCGTACATGGACCGATGCTTGCAAAGTTGAATTCTTCTTATTTGAATGCGAGATAAGACTGGGACCTAGATATATAAGACTGCTACCTCTCCTGGATCATCGTCTTCCTCTACCCTCTACCGTTTAACTTCTGTCCAAAATCGAAACCTTTCTCGTACAACAAATTTTCTTTGGGTTGAAAGTTTGAACCATGACTTCCTGTATCTCAGTAAAATCCAACTTGTACACGTCGAATGATATGCACCGTTGAGCTGATGCCGTCTGCAAGAGTTTATAAATTGAAGGAGTCTGGTTTGTTCACAGGAAAACCTGTGAAATTTTGGCTGTAGGAATTGAATTGGCCTCCACAAACGACAGAAAACAGTCATTCCATAACACCTTAGTAACTAAGCAACAACAACTAAGGCTTAGTTGGTTTGAATGAGATGAAATTTGGAATAGCTGTTTAATTCTCCGTCAGTGAACGCACCAACGTTTCCACTTGCTTTGAAACCGCCTCAAGAAACTTTGCACTATCCGCCATTTGTAGGAGCAACAACAAAACTTTGAAAACTCACAACAGTAGGCCAAATGATGAACATAATCAAAAATTGAAGGTGCTGTAACAAATGATTCTTGAGAAAAATTCTTGTGTCCGATATTTCTCTTTCAAACTTTTACCGACTGCGCCAATTGTTGGGTTTTTCGTATTTAACTCAACTTCAAAAGCAATAGAAACTCAACTTTATTTTACATATTTAACAAGACAACGCAATAATTACCAACCAATTACCCCAGTACTGTACTGTACGTCACAATAGTACCCTTTCAAAGTGACTTATAAATTTTTCAAATTTGTTTCAGAGATAGGATAGAATAAATCTTTTAGGAAATTTTCATGTTTCTAATAAATATAATTTTCACCGGAAATAAATTTTATTTCTTAAATTATTTACGACTTTCCAGCATTATTTGCTGGAAATCATTTTTTAATCCACTTTATGAGATTACTTAATGCAAAGTAATTTCTCGAAATAATAAATCCATTGCCAGCTGAGCAGAGGAAAGAAAACATGGAATTACGAAAATATGAATATATCATTTATAATTAATAATTTTCAAGGTGCCAGAAAGCTTCGCTCGTTTCATTAAAAGTGTCCATCAAGAGCAGATGCTCGTCAGTACAAATGCCTCTCAACAATAACTTGAACAATGGCTTTCAAGCACTCAAATGTTGAGCTTCCAGAATGTATGTGTTTTTTTTATTTCATCACTTTCTTAAATTTATTTTGCACAAAAGAGACACATCGCGGGATTCAATTCTAACTGGATATGAAATACTTGAATTTTTCCTTGCCTGAAAATCCTTTCTGCTGATGATGGTAATGATCCTGATAACTGTGATGATAATGATGAAATAATGATGACGATGATAATGATGGTGATGACGATTAAAGGCGAGTTCCTGATAATCCTCAAAATCGTACGTTAGTCGACCAGATCGTTTAATTAATGATTTCTCACAAGGATGTGCTGATGTGCCGATGTGCTGGAGACTTCAATGTGAGGAAGTGACAACTCCAGAGGAGCAATCAACGCCCATCAATCCGTCAAGAGATTGATTCTTTGGAATTCAATTCGATCCTCTTCTTCATCATAACTTTTACACGCCTGAATGAACGCCAATAAATAGATGCTGAACTAATTGGATTGTGAGGCATTCGTCGTTATTAATTTGAGAATCAATTCAATCAGTTACCGAATCAATCAATCGAATTGTGGCTAAGAAGACGAAGAAGAAAAAGAGGAAAAAAGAAGAAGACGAAGAAGAAGAAGAAAAATAATAAGAAAAAAAGGAGTAGGAGGAGGAGGAGGGGGAGGAGGAGGAGGAGGAGGAGGAGGAGGTCAAAATCTTCGTTGGAAGATTTTGAAGCATTCGACTTTCACCTTGAAGAGCGGATAAATCTGATTGTTTTTTATTTCCTCCGATGATTGGACTGTTTCACACCTGTATGTTCAGTTCTCCAACAAGTCTGAACAAAAACAACAAGAACATCAGCAATAACAACAGTAACAGCAGCGTGGCACGTTTGGACAAGGGACTCAAGTGACAAGAACACTGAAGTTCATTTCGAACATTTTTACGAATTCTAGGAAATTCGAGAAAATCCACTCGAGTTTCGCATTTATTTTGTCAAATATTTGGCTTAAAAGTCGGCAGAGATTCTGGGAAGATCCAATTAAATTGAAAAATGAATTCTTAGAGAAAGGGCTCCATGGAGTCTGGGACTTATCATCAAAAATACTAGAACTTTGTGAGTAAATCATAATTTATGTCGTTTTAAGCAAATGATTTGTGGACAAAATGTAAAAGAAATTCAGATAAATGAATTATTGATCTCCGATTTCTGGGAAAGCATTTGCAGCAAGAAATCACGTAGAGGTTGTTTTTTTTGTACGCCCGCGAAGGAGGAATTTGTGCATCACGGACTGTATCCAAGCAATTTTAAGTGGACAAAGATGGTGAACTAATTGATGCTCTTTAATCAATTAACTTGTATTAATACATAATTAGTAATAATTAATTAATATTATTAATCAATTAATTGGCATTAAATTACTTATTTTCACTGGTAATTTCAATCCATCTGCTTGCGAGATCCATCGACACGAATGAAGATTCTGAAGTTGTTGAGTTCCATATGGAGACAACTCAACCTTCCACATGGACTTCACGTGTGATTGACGACTGAAGAGCCTGTTTACAACCTGTGATTGGATTGAATTCTCGCTTTAACATCATTCAGTTCAATCTAAGAGCACTCTAGCAGATGGAACACATTCTTTGAACAACTAGAAATAGCATCGACTCGATGAATCGAGGAGGACAACACTTAATGGTCCTTCGATAAATGTCAATACTCGTCAGAGAAACTGACAGTCTCCTGATACCCCAAAGAATTTGTGGTCAAAGAGATGGGTGTTTATATCATGGAATAAAACAGGGGTGGATGGACGCATGCATGCTTGAGTCGATAAGAGCTGGTACGACCAGTTGAAGGATGTTTTCGCCAGGAACAAGTGAGTTTCCATTCATTTCTATTTCATTCTTAGTTTCATCTTCGTCTTCTTAATTATCACTCTGAAGAAACGAAGGATTGTTAAATTTACTAATCGCTCAATAGTACGTTTTAATCTGAGGATTGAAGTTCGAGCCTGTACTCGGAATGAATGTTCGATCTGAAGATGCTCTCTCATTTCAATGACATTTTTGGAGGTCATCACAATATAAGTATCTGCATCATCAACGTCATCATCCACATCATCATCAGCATCAACATTTCATGATACGTGGTCGTTATAAGGACGGAAAACCCGTCGGTGTAAGCAGAGATGTATGTCGGTGTTTGCGGAAA
Organism: Hirudo medicinalis; assembly: GCA_011800805.1. NCBI lineage: Eukaryota > Metazoa > Annelida > Clitellata > Hirudinida > Hirudinidae > Hirudo > Hirudo medicinalis. Next base: position 89,577 of record MPNW01000184.1, on the reverse strand, counting down.
TGATTTGTAATGTACGACCGTGTGTTCTCGTAATGTACGAATGTCCGTGTAAACTTTTGATGCACGGATTGATGCCGATGCTTTGTAAGCATCTGGATTTCCACGACCAGCCATCTCATCGAAGAATAAAAAATGTATTTGTTTAATTGAAATCCTGTCGATTCGAAACTCATTTCATGGAGTTCTTTAAATCGTTCATGCTCTGATTCCATTTGTGATGCTTGTCTGTTTACTTAAAAACTCTTGACTCTTCTGAGACAACCCGATTCAAACGAAGAAGATTTCATTCCAAACAAAAGCATCGATCCACCGAATGAATTCCACAATATGTTTGGAAAAACATGGAAAAGGAAAAATTCTGGGAAAAACGTCGAAAGATTTGCTTTTCTAATCAGATTTTGGAGCTCACGATTTGATTATAAATAGGATGATGAGACCAGGATTCATTTTGTCTCCTGGTTGTCGTGGAAGTTTTTTTTTCAAAGTAAGGAATATCTTGTTCAGATTGTTCTGTGTTACATCGCTGCATTCAGAAACGCATGGAAATAATGGTGACAAAGACGAACAAGGGAAAAATGTGACCGAGATAAAAGCTGTAAATTCCAGAGAAGGAGATGACGAATCACTTCGTAAGTGTTGGAAAGTTCTGAAGGTTAAGGTTTCTTTGGAAGAATATTCTCCTTCAATTTGTTTTATTCCCACGAAACTTCTGACCATCGAATGCACTCGATCTACCTTCAAAATAATCAAGGATTTTCTCTTCAAAATTTTGTTTTCAATCTCTTTTTCTTTTTTATTGTTTGCATTTTTGTCGCGTGCAATGTGCCGTTGCTGTATGCAATGGCATTTGTAGCCTTGTATTTTGTATTTAGCCGATCTTTCGAGTGCTTTACGTATCCGAATAGGACATGAAGGCACTACAATCACCGACCCTAAGCTAGGCTTGCGTGTTGTGTTGTATTGTATGTTTCATCTTACGTGATATTGTATGTAATGCTGTGTGTGATGGTGTATGTGGTTATTACGGCCCCATCGTTCATTTAGAAATTTCTTTTCACGAAAACATCTTATTTGCTCCACTCAGTGCCAAGTAACCGCTTTAAATAGAAGAAGAAATAATGAAACGCCAGACAATTCCTCCCTCCATCATCTCCTCAGCCTCTCCTTTTCCAATCATAAGTTGGAAGGAAATTTATGAACGATATTTTTGCTTTTAGACTTCATAGCTTCGCCACCAACAAGCACCATCATCATCATCGTCATTATCATCATCATCGTGGCGTCGCCAGCATCATCATCATCATCATCATCATCACCATTTGTGATCTTTACCCGAAATAACCCTCAGTTTGGTTTCCATTTCAACGGAAGCAAAAAAGCCCATGAAAGGAAAGTGAAAGTTCTAAATAACGTCCAGCCATTTGCTTTGCTCTCTAATCGAATCAAGTGTCAGACGTTTTTTATTGATAAAAACCTCTTCGTCGTCGTCATCCTCCTCATTATCATCCCTGGTCATCTGTTGTCACCTGTGGGTTATTAATAATTTATTAGCTGATGAATTGCATGCATCAACAACAACATCAACAGCGCTATAAGCCACTATCAATAATATTAGAGATGATGATGATGACGACAGTGACAATGACGATGATGATGATGATGATGATGATGATAACGACGACAGTGATGATGACGATGATGAATAACGGGGATGTCACGATATGAGCTACGTCAATTAACTGTTGCAACTGTCTGACGAACAACACGTCGCCAATATTACAAACACAGGACATGTCATAGGCAGGGTTTCTTTCAGACAATGTGATCCGGGGGGGGGGGCATTTCAGGAGTTTGGGGCAATTTTTTTTACCAAATACCAATTTGAAATCAAATCATTTGTCAGTTCAATAAAAGGATTTTAACTAACAGCACTATACAAACGTACTGAAATTCAATCACAAGCTAAAGTAAAAAGAATTGTTGGAAAATAAATTTAGATTTATAAATCTTCTACAGATTACCTCACCGACACGCTAGATCTTAAATCTGTAGTAGATTAATAAATCTACTCTAGAAAATCTTCCATTGGAACTTCAGGTCCTTCAATGCTTATGATCACACAATGAGTTAAAGTTTCTATTGTACTAAACGATCTCTCAGGAGAAAGAGGCAGTTGTTACTGGAACAACAAGAAGGAGTTCATAGAGCGCTTGTAACTCGCAGTATCCCATATCAGCTTCCAATATTTTTATCAATGGGCTTTCATCTGCTCTGTATCTTCCGCAACTAACCATAGACTTTATGAAAAATGTAAAAGATTTCAAATCCGCAAGTACAGTTTCTGCATTAAGAATGGGAAGTTGTTACAAAAATTTATGACTTCTTTGTCTTGCAGACCTGACATTGAACGAAAGGTCTCAAATCAACTTAATCTCAATCGATTTTTCATTAAATCTGTCTTCAATTTCTATGATGACACTTTCATAATACTTCTTCATACCTGTTAATATATTTTTTTACTTTCATTACTAAGAATTTCATTCATAACTTGGCAGATGATTTTGAAACTTTCATTTCTGATTTCACGCAAAATTCCTAATGATTCAAAGTTTCCCCCTGCTTTGTGGATTGCTTACATGTTATAAAAATAGATTTTAAGTTTCTGAAGATAGCATTCACTATTATAAGATTCATGAAAAATAGGCTAGCAAAAATTTCATATCCTTACTTCATATGTGATTTTGAATGGTCTATAAAATTTAAGTGCACATACACAAATAATCCAAAGCAATCCAGAAATAAAGTATTCGTCAGTTTATTAGCGTTCTATATACAAATGGGAAGTCAAAACTAAGGTTGAAGAAAAATATAAAAACAAACTTAATTTCAAACATGCGAAAAAATGGACGATAAATAGAGAAAATTTTGAAACACCAATGGTGAAAGACCAATAATAATAGCAATGGTTTATGAAACCCACAGCGCTAGCAAAGTGACATTATTTGGCGGAACTTGCAAATACTTTTTATACTCACTGGCTCGACATTCAAAAATAAAAAATTATGTTTTCAAATTAGGGCATCGTTACTCTATGAATTTATTTGACGTTGAGTTTTATTTTCGGGGGGGAAGCGATGGCTTAGCTCCGGGGGGTAACGCCTGGTATGCCTGAAAGAACCCTGGTCATGAGGATGCGACACGTGTTTTGATCATAATTTTGATGTTACGTTTCATATTTACACCAATTAATGCTATGATGTTTATAAGTTCATTAGTTGTAGGGAAATATTAATTTCATTGAGTGTTAACAGAATCTTTTTATAATTTAAGCATAAATCCGAAAATGCGAAAAACATTGAAAACCGGTGTCCATCATATGGCGGCAAAATCTTTATTTATTAGGATCAAACAAACTTTTAAATTATAAAATAAATAATATTAATAATGTGTCTTGTCGCATTTATTTTTAATTACTTCTGAAGGCAATTTTCAATTGATTTATTGATGAAAGATTCTCTGCCTCTTTCAGACCTTTTTCTGTTTTCTGGATGTCAGAATATTGCATGACATTGCAGTATACTTTATTAGCAATCCCCAATTCATTTTCGATCGGACTTAAGTCTGGCGAGCGAGCAGGCCACTTCCGAACTTTGAGATTCCTCTCCAGGAAGAACAGCCTTGTGACTTTCCATGTGCTTATTGTTATGTAATGTAAATTTTTTATCCAGAGACTTTATTATTATTATTATTGTTTGACAAATTTAAAGTGGCGTAAGTCCTAAAGGACTTCAAGGCCACTGAACAAATGCGTCTTGAGTCTTTTTCTAAAGCTTTCAACAGTCGCAGCGGAAGTGACCTCTGGGGGAAGAG
>MPNW01000184.1:18832-84837 GCA_011800805.1 Hirudo medicinalis | reverse complement strand
AAGGTTTCGAACTGCAGACGTTGGCGTAATCCAATCGTTTCCAAATCGGACTGGAGCAGTTGGGCACTGATGACTGCGCCGTCGGGTGGTGAACCATATGACTTCTGACTTTTTAGAATTTAATTGACTTGCCGCCATTGTTTTAGCTTGTAAAATAAACGGACAACAAAGTGACTGCAAAGTTTTCCGTTGTAACCGTACAACGTATTAGTACAAAACACTAAACTTATCTTCTGAAAAATAACTTTATCCACGTGATTTTTGCTGCACACGTAAAGGAGGTACTTGCTCAGAGTTTCAACATATTTTGAAAAATTCTGTTTTCCTTCTAAGATCACCAGCTCTGACGAATCAAAAGAAGGAAATGGCGGTCCAGACAATGATGGATCCATCTCTAAATTTTCATTTTAAAAATGACTTTGGAGATCTTTTGACATCATGTCAATAATATTTCAATAATATCATCATTTCAATAATATTTGAAACCGTCTGGATTATCCAAAATAATTTTTTTTATTGGAGAAAATAACAAAACTCCAGTTCACCTTCAATTTCACCATCTCCCTGACCCAGTTAAATCGGATCTTTTCATGAACTTTTGTCAAGAAAGAGTTGCAAAGAAACTTAAAAATCTTCTTCTCCGAATGTATCTGCATTTTGTAGACTGCTCAGATACAAAGTCTGCTTCTTTGAAGTCCCAATGAAGAGCACTTCCCTTTGGAAGCTCACCGAGAAGGATCCTCTTCTGACGATGATCCACTTTTCAGGTCCTCCTCACATGTAATTCGTTCCACATTTTCATGAAACGTTCAAAACACATCTGACAACATCTCTGGAACGTTCAACTCGCCTTAAAATTTTAGATATTCACATATTTAGTACGTTTAACGCCTTTATTTGTCCTTTCTCAATGTATCTACGACGTTTTCCTAAACTATAATAAAAACAAACTTCATAAAATTAATCAACATTGTTCTTTACATATGGAACCTTATTATTATAGCCAGACTTCATGACCCCTGCGATAAAATATTATTTCCTGAACATGAAGTCACAACATCCTTAATCTTGGAAACGCCTCTGAACAACATCAAAGGGATTTTCCAAGAAAATTTCATTCATATTCAAATTTTGCTGCACAATTCTTTTGAAATATTATTAAGTGTTAATAGAAGCGTAAAATAATTGAAACTTTGAGAAAATATATGTAGTAGTTCTTTCAGATAACCGGACAAAATGTAGAATTCTTACAAGTGTCGTGTCCCGGTAGCAGGCCGTGAATGTGTAATTCTAAATTGAGAATTATTTATTCAATTATTAAATATTCTGGCATTAATTAATAAGGCTAATGAATGAAAACAAATTTCCTCTTGAGTGGACTGCTGGATGCAACTCATTCGTGGCATGTCAATCGCGTGGTCCTTTAGGAGAGAGCAACTCTCGTTAGATGACTTCATAATCCTCCTTCCTGTTCTGCCGACGGCCACACCACTTTATTATTAATAAAGTGTTATTTTATTAACCATCCGCATTAATTAAAAGTTAATTAACTTGTAATAATGACACGATAATTTCACGTCGTCATCGTTGTCGATGCCATCATTATCAGGATCACCACTTGAAGCATTTAATAACAATAATTACAACTGACTGGTAGTTTGATATTAAAGAATTTATTTGATTTCATTTAAATTTGATTAAAAACACTTGTTGAAATAATGGAACTTTATCCTCTTTAAGACTTTCCATCGTTCAATCTCAACACAGCTTAAAAGAATCATCATCAGCAGCATCAGCATCATCATCACCATCATCATCAGCAGCAGCAGCAGCATCATCACCACCATCATCATCATCATCATCGTCGTCACCATGATCAATCCCTCCATAGTCACCATCACCACCCTCACAGCCCCACCACGATCATCTTCATCATCATCAACCACTCGTAATAAGATGCGGTTGTATTTCCAATTGAAATTCGAGTCTCAAGTGTTCATTGAAGCGTGAACAGAATGGCAATCCCTTTTCATCCTGTTGTGAATTGCAGATTGATGAAACCAATGAATTCACAATTAACGAAGTTTAATAAGCTGAGGTTTTTGCAATTTAAAGTGAAAATTGTGAAATATTGTAGAATATTTGTAATATACAAGTTTAAAGTGAAAATGACATTTGCATTGATAACGTTATCACTAATACGTGTTTAAAATAAGCAACTTTCAAATACTGAACGAGTTAGTATTATTTGTTAATTCAGATGTTACGACTGGAAATTTGTATTAGACTATCACGTTATTAATTAATTAATTAGTTAACATTAAATAATAATTATATTTTATTATTTATTGTTGTATCGTTAATTATGTTATTATTTTTAATCTCCTTATCTCCGTGCGATGCCAATAAGTCGTCCATTTGTTCAAAAGAGAAACTTTTATAAAATTGTCGTGTTTCTTATCCATTTATTCACTCATCGCCTCATTTCTCTCCTTACCTTATCTTGGTGCCTTTGTTTCGTAATTATTTACAATAATCGATTTGTTAAATATCATAATAATATTATAATAATAATATCGTAATAATATTATAATAATAATATCGTAATAATATTATAATAATAATATCGTAATAATATTATAATAATAATATCGTAATAATATTATAATAATAATATCGTAATAATATTATAAAAGATGTCAAGAATAAATAAATTGTTTTTAACAGAGTGTGGCGTCGTTAAAGGGAAAACGCACGAGCTCCCCCTCACCGAAAAAAGGAAGAACGATTAAAGGAAGATGTTCATCGGTCTCATCATACTCCTCGTCCTAATGGCTCTTTGCATGGTTGCAGGAGCAATTTACGGATACATATACTTCACCAAGATCAACCCATCCAACAAGAACAAACAACACGCCAACGTGGTCAAAGAATCGAGGCAAAGCGAGGACAAGAACAACAACCCTCCTTCGTCGACTGCTATGCATGTTTTCCTCTTCAAGAAGAACTACGGATGTTCATCTTCTACGTGAATGAAGAGTTCGAAGCTTAAGTGACTGTTGTCCATCAATCTTCCGCGTCTCAAGATTTCGCCTCAAATGAAATTAATTTCTAGATTATTCGCCAATTGCTGTTCAACTGATAATTATCAATATTCCATCTGCAGTTTGATCGTTGTCCTGAAATGTTTGTGAGCATTATTTTCCTTGAGTTGGCGTCGAGTTGTGATGCTAGACTGAATAAATTCACTTGAATTTTTGAACTCTAAGATTCCGCATTCAAAAAATTACTTTTTAATGATGAACTTTGTGTGGGAAATCAGAAGTTTGGCCAAATGAGGTTGAATTGTTGGAAAATAAAAATTAAAAAAAAAATCACAGGACAATTTATGGAAAAACGGTCTCCCAATTGTATTGGTCGGCAATGTTTATGGCAAACAAGGAAATATCAGGCAAGCACTTCCTTATTGACCCGGAGTTCACCCAACATCCACTTGTTTACAATAAATTTCCCTTTACTGGCATGTGCCTTTAAATTTATTTCCCCATGAAAAAAGTAGAAAAGTAGAGACTCTGCTAGGAGGACCACCAAGGCACTAAATTGAGAGGCGGAATGAGATTGGATAAGATTGGTTAATGTTTAATTTGTCAGCAAGTCTAACGAATGAAGGCTCTAACTGGTCATTAGGGAGAGTTCAAGCGTATCGTTGTTATTATTAAAATTGTTATTATTATTATTAATGTTATTATTATTATTATTATTATTATTATTATTATTATTATTATTATTATTATTATTATTATTATTATTATTATTATTATTANTTATTAAAATTGTTATTATTATTATTAATGTTATTATTATTATTATTATTATTATTATTATTATTATTATTATTATTATTATTATTATTATTATTATTATTATTATTATTATCGTGGTGTTTACTTTTTGTGATTATATTAAATTGTCAATGTCTTAATTTTTCTAATTTCACACGAGGTTTATTTAAAAAGTTGATACATGCTATGTCAAAATATAAGCATTATTACATCAGCACTCCTATCTCCTCAGTTGTCATTGATGCAATTTTTCTTTAAAGTGATGCAAATAATTTCAAATCGTGCAATTATTTAGCACATCATCCGGTAGATCAAGAAAATTTATCGACCGAAAACGAATAGTTTGTATGTCCAATCAGAACTAATTGTCCCAAAGTAAATAATAGAAATGGGGGATTAGCAAATTGCCTTCCCGTTTCAATATCTTCTCTTCACTACACAGATCCAATAACATCAGATTGTTCTGATAAGAGTAAACTGATTTACTGTTAATAGCGTTTTTTATGAAGCACAAAATCTGTTCACCTAGATATTCATTTCTAAGACGATTGGAAAAACAATCAAGCCAGGGACTTAGAAGGAAGACATTTTTCCCTCCCTTACTTTTAAACATTAAAGCATATAATATCAACTTCAGAGAATGCGAAGCGAAATAAGTCTTCAGCTAAATTCGGCAGAATTTTACGGAAGTCGAGCCAAGTGTTCCCTGAAAACAAGTAGAATGACGATGACGTAGTGTAGTGTATGCAATTTACATTGAATTACATTGGCATTGTTATTTTCATAAATTATTTAATGAACATGTAACTCAACAATTAAATAAATTTATTATGTAAATAAGATAATCAGTCCTTATTCGAAGAATGTTGACTAGTCATATCTGGAGCAAACTTTTGAAAATCAAAATTCCAAATTGTTACTTACTTTAAATACGATATAAAGCTGTGAAAGTAATTCATAATTTAGAGAAAATTTTCCTTTAGACACTCCTGTCGGAGGGTCGTAAATTGTTAGAATTATTTTGAATTGCCTCTACACAATGATTGCCGGTTGCTCTAAAGTCAAAGAAATTATGTAAATAATTTTATCGAATCTATGTTAAATCATCTGGTTTCATTTGCATACGACGTTTTATTATCATTTTATAGGGCAACTTTTTTAACATAAATTTTTTGATTATAAATCACATAACTATACAATATGTGGCATGTTTTACCTCTCATAATCAGGTCGTACCAACTAGTCAGTTTTAATTTCTCACAAGCAGCACATTCCTTGTTTATCATCGAGCATTTTTCGCCATCTTAAAAGGTCTCCGATAAACAGTCTGTCGGTCTTGCCACTTTGGAAATTGTGCTAATTTTGCAAGTTGTAGCTTAGAGAAGAACATAATGAGTGCCGAGAACGGGCAAAATTTTGTTAAAAATTCCGACTTTCAGTGTCTGTCGGTCGATGGGGCATCGGCAATGAACTTACCCTTGCACGGAATTGTTCCTGACTTTTCCGACATACCCATCCTCGATTCCAATGAAGTACTTGCACTCCTTTTTTTTTTACATTTACCAACAATGACAATCATTTTTTCTATGTCCGTCTGCAAACTCATGTAATTATGCTCTCATTATTTACATATTGTGCTTAAAGCCATGGTCAGTCTAACTTTTTGAACTTCAACTATTACCACATTAACTCTGTATAATGTAGTTACATATTGCCTCTTTCCAGCCACTCATAACTTCTGGCCATCACGACATGATACCTAATGATTTGTTCATTGACCGCTGTTCCATGTGCCAGTGTGTCAGGAGTGAGGATAGCGACCAAGGTTCAAAAAATTAATTATTTATTTAGATGCTAATTAATGTTTAGTTTTATGTGTGGATGTTTTGTAAGATATTTTTTTACAATGTTTATTGCTATTCAGAATTCCCAAGTGAATTGTCCAAAGTTTCACCATTTCACGGGGTTAGACATTTCACCATCTGCTGAAATTATAAATTTCAATGATTCGTGCCATGTGATAATTTGCATAGTGCATCAGTATTTTGCTTCTAAGTACTCAATGCTGTCACCCTTTTGAATTGATTGAACCATAAAATGCACTGTTATTAAATACAATGTTGTGATGGAGGTGACAGTAACAGTGTTTATTTTATAACTTATCGCTTACAATGATAATGTTTTTGGAGCCATTGTTGATAATACTGTGATAATGTCAATGCTAACCTAAAAATGTCTATCTTTATCTGACTCTAATAATGAGACTAGCACACATTGCAGTTCATACACTGGTTATGTCCAACTTGTGAGAGAGTGGTCGAAGAAGAATGTAAGAGGGCACGTCTGCAAGTTGTGAGTTCAAATTTGTGTCATTTCAATTTCCTAATAATTTTATATTTACTAATCTTTATAATTAATTGGATGTTATTGTCGAAATTTACTTGTTGTAAATTTACCATTATTTTGAATCGCTTGATTTTTAATATAATTCTGTAAGAGTTTGATTTTATCTAAAATCATTAAAAAATATGTATAATATTCTATTTTAAAATGTTTTGTTTTTAAACTAGGTGGAGTTTACACTACATAAATAGTTTTGTTAAACTTACAGAACTGCAGTCACTCATCTCGATGTGATTCTTGCGACGAAGCATCGAGCAGTTCTCACTGTCCTTGCATCAACTGTCAGAGCGACAGGTGAGAACAGGATTATTTTTATTCCCAGTTCATTTCTTCGGGTTGATTTTTGTATTTCCGTTCGACCAGGGAATCCTCTCTGCATCAGAAGAAAGAGTTTCAAAAGATCTGGACGGCGGTCGCGGAGGCCGTCGGACGGGTTTTCGGTGCCGAACGAGCCACGACGGTCTTAAGCACGCCCGACCTTTTGGCCCTCAAAAGCCACGTGGCAAAGTAAAGCGATCTTAGTTTTGCGGACGGTGTCTTGTTTTCATAAGATATTTTAGAAACTTATTTAAAATGTAGGATTTCTTTGCATCGATATTATTATTAACCTGCAATATCGATGCAGGTTATGTCAGATGAACTGCCACTACTTGTTTAAGAAACTCGAGAAGCGATGTCGACAGATGCTGATCAACATGAAGGTTCACATACTCAAGAAAACCGCTCGTGAGAGGACGGACACTGCAGACGTGGCCTACAACTTCATGTCCATCATTCTCCACAAGTACACGCACCTTTGTACTGCCTGCGAGTTCCTGGCAGACGTTCTCAGCCCACTCGTTAGTGTTCGGTCGTTGGAATCGAAGTGGTTCTCGCTCGCTTCATAGGATTTGTTTCCTTTGCAAGGTTGAACAACATATGAGCCAATTCAATGCAACGTGGCAACTGCACAATAAGTACCTCTTTTGTTGCGTCATTTTCAATGAGCCCGTCGTCCAGAAGTGCCTGCCGGAAGCTGCCGACATCATCAGGTTTCCATTGTTTTCTCCTTTCGTTGCATTGAAATCCGTACGTTCTTTGAGTTTACGATGAATACTTTTTCATGGATCGATCGAAAACATTTCTCCTTCAGTCGAGATCTAATGAAAAGGCAGCGAGAGAAACTATCTAAAGAGCAGGAGTCTCTGATGAGGAAGTACAACAAAGTTTTGTCGGAGCACGAGAGGTTCGTCAAGGAGATGCTGGAGGTCAATCAGTTTTGGAAGTCTTGCCAGCAGAACATCGAAAAATATGACGAGACGTACGAAATTGTGAGAATCTCTTTTTGCTCGTCCGTTAATTTCCTCGAGGTCGTTTAAATGTCGTCGATCGTTCGACGCAGGAGAAAATGAAAGAACGAAAGCACTGCCTCATCGACGGACTTGAATTTATCAAAAAACAAAGGCAACTCTTGAAGGAAATCCAGGGCGGTTGTCTCTCACCAGACGCCTTCGAGTAAGAGATATTGTCTGCTGAGTTCTTGGAAATCATTTTATAATTTGTAGCGATTGCTGTTTCGATTTGCAACCATTGTTACGTCAACGTCGCAATGATGATAAGACGTCAAGGTAGCTAACTTGGTGATCACAATAATTTGCTAAGAAATTTATTAAAAGAAGAATTATTGGATGCCTAAAATGTCATTGGAAGAGGGATTTGGGTGCAGATTCTTCTCCATTAACATAATTAAAGGCAATTAATGATCACATTGCAAAGACTTTATATTCCTTAAATTCTGATTTGGTGTTGTGAAATTGAATTATGAAATTTTAATTATGGGATTTGATATTTCTCATTTTGATTTATGATTCTATTTTATAGGTTATTGTAAGTCTAAATTAAGAAATCTAGTTAAGTACAAAATAACTGGTTTCATCATGAAGTTAATGATATTTTAATCTTCCGATTGTTAATATTTTCAATGTACCTCGCAGAGCTCAATCAAAACATCCTATCTCTTTATAAGCTTTGAAGCGTAAAGAATGATTTGAATTTTATTGTAATATTTTTGTGGTGCTTATCTGGATTACAATCCTGGAAACAATTAACAGAAGAGTAATTTTAGCAACAGCAAGAGAGTGGAATCCTTCGAGGAACTCTGGATTCACGGTCGTGCCGACGAAACGCAATGTCCCAACTGCAGAACAGTCAAGTAAATGAAACTGTTTTCTTTATTCTTAACTGAGTAGAATTTATGATCTATATCCGTCTAATATATATGTATGTATTATATTTATTTTTTCACAATCGACGAACGCTTCGCACTTAGATGTTCTTACGACGAGGCGGGCATGTCGCACCTGATCACGTGCGGCATCATCAGCCCCGACGTCATTTCGGAGGAAGGTCTGTCGCCGACCTCGTTCGAGAAGCACGAACCGGACTTCCAGGAGTACCTCAACTCTGCCTCCGTCAGGAGCACTTCGTCGTCCAGCGACGATTCCTTCCTTGCAGACGGACATGTCCGGTTTGTTTTTTCCACGAGATGGTTCTCGTCCGACAACATCCTAGCAGTGCCGTGGTGCAATGATAAGAAATGAATACAAGATTTAATTTCACTTCAAGTGCACTCTTAATGGCTGTAAAATAATTGTCTTTTAACATTTTCCTTTCAATTTCCTTCTTAAATATCTTGTCTCAGCAAAGAGAGAAGGAGGGGAGATGGTGGTGGAGTTTCCAGTGAAGATGAAGATGATGAGGATGATGAAGAAGATGAAGAAGAAGAAGACGACGACGACGAGGATGATGATGACTTTCACGATGCCCAACAGATCCACCTTCCAGATTTTTGCCCAAGTATTGAAAATTCTTCATCAGAGGCAAGTTTTATAAACAATCAGCATTTGAAGTGTCATTTATTGATGTGTTCATTCCTAATCATTGACGCTCGAGCAAGATAACAATGGCCTTTAAAATACTTGATTGTGAGCAGCTCGTGAACCGATGCAATCAGTCCTTCCTTCTGCAGCAGAGGGAGGTTGTACCTTACTGCAACTGCCTCAATTGCAAGAAGGAGTCCCTCTGCTTGCTCTCCTACAACAAAAAGAATCCCAAGCACATCCTCAAGTTCATGCTAAAGGCTAACCAGAACGGAGAAGAAGACGACGACGATGACGAAGACTACGACATTCACGAGGACGGAATTCACGTGAGTTGTGATTATTTGACATTGTTAAATGACGTTACTCACATGCCGATGCAATTGCCCTTCAGACGTCTGGCGATTTGGAGTACTCTAAGATGGCTCCATTGACAAACGCAGAACTTCTCTTGAAGACATCTCATTTCATTGATTATCCCAGTGAAGCATCATTTTCTCCAAAATCGATAATTGAAAACTTCATCGACTATTCGACTCAGCCTCCATTTTCTCAAAAGACTATCGTTGAAAACAATTTCAGCCAGAGGTTTTTATTACCGACCCTTGAGCAACAATGCAGCCAAGAGAGGAACAAGTGCTTGAGGTTCTGCACAAATGAAAGACAAGTGTTACCCCCATCTTCATCTCCAAGTTGCATCTTACCTGATGTGGTTGATGCTGTAACTTCTCTTGAAGATCAGTTTAATTCGAGCTTGTCATTGAGTCACTGTTGCACTTCGAAGATTCAAAACTCTACAAATCCCTCGAGATCTCCAACAAAAATAACTGAGCATAAGATTTTAAAAACTCTCACTGGGTCCCATAACTTGGTGGACGAGGCAAGTTGTTGTGAAATCAAGGTCCAGAGGAATGACACCACAGGAAATTCCTTGGACAAAAAGTCAGGAAAGGACAGATCCACGCAACATCCCGAGAAGATACTACCTCAAAACGATAAAAAATCTTCAGCATCGTGCAACTATTACCAGGTGGCCCTCAAGCATCCAAATTCATGTCAAAAGCAGCAGCAACAAACCAAGGCTGCCTCTCAACCAAAGTCAGGAAGTGGTGATGGAGGGTCTATCTCATCGTCCAATCAGAAACAGGGATCTTTCACCGTACCTCAGCAGCCGTCGAAACAATCTCAGGAGTCGAATCGATGCAGAGCACCTAGCTGCAATGGTCACATGGTGGGTGCTGGGGATGGTGGGTTAGACAAAGAAGAGTGCGACACTTCCCCCCACTCGCATCTCCCCAGTTGCGAGGCAGACGACAAGTCGTCGGGTGGCCAGAAGGATCCGAACGGGAAGTCGCACTGCGAATGTTGGCATTGTGAATTCTTTGGACATGAAACAGTAGGCATCCAAATTGCATCATGGATTTCTTTTTCTTTTTTTTTAAGTTTATTAATCGTTTGTTTACAGCAATCAAATGCGCCGACAAGTAAAAATTTTGCGGAATGCCGAGACAGGTTGAGACAAAAATTGAAAAAGAAGGTTTTTGCACTTTTATGATGTTTGGAAATTGAAATTTTAGGCCTTACTCAAGTTCTTTCACCCTTACAATATTAATTAACTGAAGTAGCATGGTTGCATCATTAAGAAACTTTGTTATTTAACCTCCTCAAGAGGCAGGCTAACTTAATGATGTGTCATTAGGGTCGATTTAAAAAGTTGTTTAAATAAATGTATTTGAACATTTAATCAAATTTAAACATTCCAGCAAAGCTCATCGAAAACAATGCAAAAGGGGATGGCAAACTTGAGTCACAACTCTGCTCCAGCATCAAAAAGTTCATCGCCTGAACAGAGTTCTGGTTTGAAATCAGTAGACGAGCTGATCGACTATATCAATGGGGGCAAGAAAAATATCGATCAGTCCGCCAAAGAGCAGAGGAAAAGCTCTGGGATAAAAAAGAAGTCAGGAAAAAATAAGAAGGTGTTTATTGATATTTCAGAAACTTGTGAACAATTCAAACAACAATTCCTATGCCTTGCAGACTAAGGAGATCATCTCCAAAAGCACCTCTGAGACATCAGACAATTTAATTTTTGACAAAAAATCGCACTGCTTGTTGCAACATCGGCAAACCAGTAATTCTCCATCATCTATTTCTTTCAAGTCTATGCCTGAAGCAAGAAATGAAGTGAAGCCTAAAGGTTCAGAATTGAATGGGATTGAGATATTTTGTTTGGTTTTAAACCTTATTAATTTTATCTTAGATACTCGAGTCCATCCTACCATCATTTTGGGATCAGTAGCTACCTCGACTGCCTCTTCGCACTCATCGCTTGAAAATTCAGTCCCGATACTGAAGATAAACTCTTCCAAAAAATTTGAAATACCTACAGGTAAGGAAGATAATGAGAGGAGAATTGATCCAACTGTAAGAAAGGATTCTCTTCGAATGGGATGCTGCCAGCAGGACAAACTGAATCCATTGTCCAAGGCGACGGGATCCGACGTAGATTGCCAGGTAAACTCTGTCGATGTCGATTCAAAGATGGTTTCAGACTCAGTGTTGAAAGCGGGCCTTACCCCTCCACCGTCTCCTCAATCCAAGTCAAAAAGAATGGATGGTCGAAAAACTTCAGACCAGAGTCACAAGCAGAAGGCATCTATCCAAAAGACAGACTCCTTGAAGAACAACATCTCTCAGGCTAAAGAAGTCAAAGAAAATGGAACTTGTCGTGTTTCTTTCACCTCAAAGCAAAGCAAATCGAGTCCTTCAGCTGCATGCCTTCTCAGTGGCATGATAACAGTTCTCTCAAAGGCAAATGGCACATGCCAAAATGCAAAACCTTCTGCCAGTAGTTGTCAACAGAACCATACTTCTGCCGTTGTTAGCAACAATACTAAGAGCTCTGTGCATGTGAGATAAAACATAGGTTCTTAATTTGTATGGTGTCCTTCGAAGGGTAATTTGTTATTATTTGATGTTTAGGCTTCCACTGAATCATCACCTCCCCCAAGTTCCTCAAAGAACAAAAAGCAAAAGAAGAGAAACAAAGTCTGTTCCGACTTGTCATTCGGTAGGTAGACCGTCGTCGTTAATTATTTATATCATTAACGACAAACTTATTACACAAGCTAATCTTATTATGTATCTTGTTGATCAGAGGAAATATTTAAACCCAACGATGAAGAAGATCTCGGGGAGGACGACAGAGAGATCGAGGAGTTTAAAAGGTGAGGAAAATATCCCTCAGAGAATATTTCAAATTGTTCTGATATTATTTAAAAATACTTATGTGCATTTAATTTTTGTGATTAATTCAAGGACTTTAAAACCTTAGCCATCCCTAAAAATGGTATTAATACAATATTAATAGTTCCCATCATGCTATGTCAATTACTTCTTCAGGTTCTGCTTCAACACACCACCTCTGCCTGTGAGAGAGAAACTGAGAGTGAATCTGAATGTCAAGGACATCTTCAACAGGAGGAAACCCCCGCAGAGTTGCAACTCTTAAGCCGCCCGATGCTTGTTTGAATTCTTTGCCGGTCTTTTCCGGCATCCGATGCATGTCAGAAATTATTCACCCATTCTGTTTCTTTTTTGTTCCGATGCAATTTTCTTGTTGAAGGCCGATAATGTCTGTCGGAGTCAGTAAACAACACCTCTGAGGCTTAAGTGATAATTTTTGTTTTGTTTGAGTTTCTTCAAAACCCAAGTGGTTTGTTTGTTAGTCCATTTTCTGCCATTTCGATGGCCCCCAAATGCGTCCTCACGAGACATTAACCGGGGGTTTTGGATGTGCTACCCCCGGAGGTCCCGACCTCCCTTAATTCTGTGGTTCTTTCGAGGAAGCCGTGATGTGCTCTATGCGTCTGCATTACGTAATTGCAACAACTGGCCACGGTTTTGTTGAAGCGAGCTGGTGTGATAGATGTACAGTTTCTTTGGTCCTTATTTTGATTGCTGCAATGCTATACCTTTGTAATAAAGGGCTGATATGTTGAGAGTGATTGTTACAGAAAGCACCTTGCAGCAGTGTTGACTGCACTACCTCTGTCATGCATTGTCAAGATCGAAGGTTTGTAAATTGAATTGAATTCGTGGCCATGTTAATTATGGTCTGGATGAATTAAGCATGAAACGAAGCAATTTGGTGACTAAAAACACACTTTAATAGAGGCAAGTTCATTAACCAGGTCAGTCAAAATAAGTTCACCAAATCATTCAAAAGCTGAACATAGGTGGCTGAAAAGAATAAATCACTAAAAATAAATTGTGAAAAGCATGTGCAGGTCGAAGTTATGGACCAAGTTTGTGCGACGATCTTACAGTGGGAGCGACGTGGTCGGATCGCGGACAATTGGCTTCATTCCCTGGCGGGGTCAGCTAAAGATTTCAAAACTATAAACACCAAGCTCTCTAGGCAGTCTATATGTCGGATCAACAGAAACAAAATAAATAACACCCCAAGCGATTGCAAATGCCAACGGAATTAAGGTCTGCGAAAATCCCTTGATATGAGTGACTAACGGTGACGCGATAAAATGGCCCGCGACAAGCTCGAAGCGGCTAACTGGTGACGGCCGGGCTCTGAAGAATTTCCAGGCTAGGAATTGATAGTTATGAGGGCATTGCTGGAGTCCCCGCCCGGAATGCTGCTGAGCATCGTCGTTCCGTCCTTTCTCACTATCAGCTGCAAGCCCCCAGCTAAAACAAATAGGCTCGAGTCAATGAGGAAGAATAACAGAGAAAAGTTTGAAGTTATTTTTCAAGCAATTAAAAGTGGCAGTTGGTATCAGATGGTTTGCTTTAATTGCAGAGGAGATGCAACAATTCAGACCTATTCATTAGGTTAACGACCGTCAAGCTGTCTAGCCATCGATCAGACCAAAATAATTTTCGGAACGCACGAGCCATTTCAATGCACAATGGAGACGACCAAATGCACTCGGGCTTTCGTTTTTATTTCCAACCTTCACCGCAAGAATCGAGATTAAGGTCCGTGCTCCTGATGATGTCGTCGACGAGCTTGTCCGCATCCACGCGCGATCCATCGGTCCTTCGTTCCTGATGTTGTCAAGAAAAACAATTCATTCAGTTGCAGTGTTTTATCGAGTGACAATGGTCATTTCATCTTTCGACGATTCGGCACGCGAGGAGCTCGATAATGAAGGGATGTCGACAGATATCTCAAAGTGACTATGAATCATCTTTGCAAACATTGATTTAGGGAACAATCTAAGGAAGAGTAAATATGAAAGTGAGTGCACAAAAGTTGATCCCAATACAAGATATCAGCATTGGAGAATAGATGCTCGAATGAGTGGGTTGTTAGCCCCATTTAGATGTCTTAGATGTTATCGCTTGGGATGAAATTTTGCCACAATTGCTTTCAAAATCTCATTAAGATGAAACACAAGGCAGTATCAATAAAACTGGGTCAATGAAGTCTTTCTACATTCCTCTAAACACCCCCTCTCCAATGTCTTGAAATTGCTTAGGAAGCACTCAACAACTGTTGAACTTTCAACATTAAAGCATTAAAGACATTAACTTACATTGTGCAATAAATAGGCTTTACGAATGTTGCCAATCTTGACGAAATACATTTTAAAGGCTGATTAAAAACGTGTTATGATACCGATGATGATTACTTTAATGCAAAACATAATGCCAATTATAAATAAAATGAAGCATACATAAAACAATATACTATAAAAACTTATTACTGGAAACCTTTAATGCTTGCTATTTACAACAATGAAACCGAGGTCACAGAATCAACTTACCTTTCCTTGTGTTCGGGGCATGCTGGCAGTTGAGAAGTTTGCACTGTTTCTGTTGACACTGTTGGGGGAGATATTTTGAAAATGTATCACCTGTGATTTTGAGAATACATTGCGTGTAACACACATTTTCAGAATACATTAAGAGACGAATACATTTTGAGACTAACAATATTATATATTATATTATATATAATAATTAAAAGATTGTACATTATTTCTCACCACTTCTTGTTAATGGCATTCTCCGAATTGGATCTGCTCTGCAGTAAAGTGGAGGAGGAAGACAACGATGAGGAATCGCAGCTCGTCGGAGGTTTGGGGCCGTCACAGCTGTTAGACTGCAGGTCTGCACGAGGAATTTCATCTTTGTCAATTAGCAGCAACATTTGAACTTATTTTTATGAAATCTCTGTAATTATTTATTTTTATAATCTTAATAGCACTAGGTAGTTTCGGAGAAAGGTCGTCCTGCGCCGATTTTACATTAATAATAACGACGACAACGATTAATAATAAAAATAATAATAATAATATTAATAATAATTGGCATAAACAAATTACCTTGAATCTCTTTCAAATTTTGAGCAGAATGTTGAGTCATGAGAACAGTTCTAACTCCACTCTCAGACATTTGCTGGACTGAAGGATGTTGCTTGTCCTGTGCTTCTTGGTTCAGTGAATTGTGTGCCTTTGGACTTTGAGAAGTGATTTTAAATAATATTACAAAAAGAAAAATGCTGCAAATTACCATTTATCTGTCAACAGATTATTAGGCGTTAGCGGCTCTGACGTAACTAATGCAAAAGTTTAATAACGTCGCTAAGTATTATTTCTTTACAAGCACCTACCACCTCGGAAATGAAACGACAAAACCGAAACTCCGCAAAACACGAGATTAAAGTAAACAGTAATTTCCCAGTTACACTTTGAAGCACAGGTCCCCACAAACAAGAGTAAGGCTGATGTTGAGCTTGAGGAGCGAATTGTCGAGTCGACTGGTCGAACTGTAGCCTTCGAGCAGGAAACGTCTCGAAACAGAACCCGATCCTGCATACTCCGCCAAATTCAGGTCCACGAATCCTATTTTTTGGTGGGTTTTTCCTCCTTTGAGTTCCTTTAAGAAGTGAAGCAAGAACAGTCAGAAATAATTCACAAAATGTAGGAGAAAATCAGAGTTATTGTCTTTGTTATTTGTGTGAATAAACTTACAATGATGTGCAATCAGAAGTTATTGCATTAATTAGCATAATTGATGTTCACATGACATCATTGAGTTGTTAATGCAAAGTGCCATTCTTACCCTCCTGATAGATATTCTACAGTAAGCAGGTTCTAATTCCATTGTGATGGAGTTTGCAGTCATTTTGCAGGGAAATTGAAAGTATTGGTTCCACACGACTCTGTGATCGCTCAACTCCTCCCTGATATCAAAATGATCTTTTAAATGTATTTCAAACCTTTTTCCAAGTCACTAATCAAAAAACCAACCCAGGTGTGAGACCAATTAATCTGTTTCCCCCGCCAACAAAGCGAATTTTACAAAATACAACAGCATTAACTAAAGGTACTGAAAGCAACTCTTCCACTCTCAGGTTCACGTCAAACTTAAAATGTTTCTTTTTAATAAATGCCATATCGGACGATTAGAAAGCCCTGCAACTCTCAGGAAATCTCATCATATATGTGAGGATAATTTTATGCTTCACTTGCTCAAAGCAAATCACTAGCATTGTGTTCCACACATTGTAACTGATCCTATCTTCAACGAATGTTGAAATTACCTATTACTATTAAGATCCAGATAATCTAAGGCCAAAAATAGCTAAACCACAACGTTACAAAAGCGATGTCAACAACGAGCCGGAAGACTGAGCAAATTTATGTAAACATCGGTGTTGGTTGGTTGTATGCATGCATACAAACAAAACTATTTGCGATCTTTCAATAAACCCTAATTCGCTTAACAAGAATTGACTTGCCAAGTTAATAACACAAAATTATCATCGGTCTTATTAGCGGGTGCATCATTTCATGAAAATGAACTGGTAAAACAGCAAAAGTGATCAATATAACGCCTTCATTTATATTTTGTCATAAATCACCCTGACATTAATCGAGTTGTTCTTTTATTTATTTTTCTGGCTACCTATTTGTTTAAAATCCAAAATTTTCAAGAGCCACTCAATAACTTGTTTCAAAGATTCATAATCATTTGGTGATTTAATGACTTAATGAGCTGGTTATTGCGCAACCTCATCCACGATTTGCCAGTGACGTTGCTTTATTCATAGTACATTTGGGGAGCACGATTTTAATTATCAGATGCATATGCTTCGGTTTGTCCTGGCTATGAAAATTTTATGAAAATTCTATGAAATTTGTGGCTACCACTTTTACCAATAAATGTAAAAATCTGGGATCCGGTTTTTCATTTTTTTAAACTCTGTCGTCCAAGAGCGCCAAAATGTTTAAATCAGGTTATGAATGTTTTTGCGTTTTTATTTAATCAATTCAGGTCATGCCGAACGAAATTCGGAGGTGATAATAAACGAGTTTATTAACGTCTCTCTGATGTTTCAAATGATTCTTAAGGTGGCTAGCAACAGAAACGCGAGAGTCATTCTGACAAATCTTCATTCGTGGACGTTGATTCTCAGAATTACTAAAGAAAATTATAATGTTAAGGTAATTTACCAAATAGCTATATCACTTGTATAAATTACATTAAACTAACCTGATGTACCGTCTTTCTGTCTGTAAGCGTTGAAGAGTTTGGCAAAACTTTTCATTTCCTCTTCGATCTTATCCTTGCCTACCAATACCCTGAACCTTTCGAAAGTTTTGATTAAGCTGCACTGAAATTGACCATTGTAATCGTCCATGGTTTCTTCGAAGATGTTTAACAGATGCTGGGCGTACGAGAAACGGCCGCAAATGTGTTTCACAAACTTGTCCACTGTGCTCGAGAGAGCCATGTGGTCCGGATTGTATCTTGGAGAGGACTTGCTGCCTTCTTTGCCGAATTTCTTGCGACACATGATATCGCCAAAGCAGGCCGCGAAGAATGTCTCGATGTCTCGAATGTGATGGTTCACTATGTTCTTGGACTCCAAACTAATCAGTTCCACCTGACTGGAAATGCTTTCCTTCGAGTCCACCTCGACTCCGATGTTATGCTTTTCCACCTCCTCTAGCATATCTGGATTAAGGTAATCGCGCTCGCTTCGACATGTCACCAGAATGCAGAACCACTTGGAGAAGTCCTGTCTAAAAACGTGAACGAAGAGTAGAAAGTTGGCCCACTCAGACTGCTTTAAATCGTGGAGGCCGTCGACAACGATTAGCCTGCGTCGGGGGCAGTTCTTGGCGTGGTTCGAAAAGAGCGCTTTCAGCGGTTTTCTGAGCAGAAAGTCGTAGAGGCGACGCCAGTCATTCATGGAGTCCTCATGGCTCTCACCAAGATCGACTTTTCGATTTTCTTGAATAATATCGTCCATCATGCAAACATATTCAGGGATGTTTCGAAGTAGACTGTTGGCGATGGACTTTATCAGTTCGACCATTCCGTTCTCATTCCTGGAGTCGAACACGAACACGTTCATCACGTAGCACTGATTGAGCTTACAGAAAGCCGAAACCACGCAGCTCTTTCCAGTTCCCTCCAGACCGTTGAACCAGCAGATGCACTTGCTGGAAGTAAAGAGCCACTCTTCAATTTTAGCCAACAGCCAAGTCCTCGTGCCGTCGTGCATGAAGTGGGAGCTTATTTGATCGAAGGAGCAGCTCGGGTTCACAGAAAAGAGGCCAGTTTCGTGAAATTTCTTTTTCGAGAGAAGCCTATACTGAGCTGTGAAAACAAGAAGACTCGGATTTATCTCTGGTTCGAAGACAAGCTCACTCAGCAGATTCACGATGCGCAAGACTATTTCCTTTATTTGCCGAGGGAAGTTTTCTCGCTTGTAATCGGAAGTATCTGTCGGTTGTTGAAGTCCGAGATGAGCAGTCATCTTCTTCAAATCCAACAACGCCAAGAAATCAATGGTGTTCTGCTGCTGTTCTTCTGTTGTCTGCTCTGGGGGTTTCTGATCAAAGGCCCGAGAAATGAGGGTTTTCGGGTCTAACTTTTGTTCAACATCGAGAAACGGTGCTTCCAACTCGTCCAGTCTGCTCTCGGCAAACTCCATGAGTCTGATAAGTTCTTCCGTTTTGCTATCGGGCCCTCCGTAAGAAGACCTATCAAAGAAACCATATTCCAGACAAAAGACCTTGAGATCGATCAGAGGTCTGACCGACTGAAAGTTCGATGAAAGTGCTCTCGTGAGCAGTGATTCCAACTTTCGGATGTAAACAGGACTCGTGCACTGCGTCATCTGAACCTTTAAGCTGAGGTCCAAGACGCAGAATATTTTTATTATCATTATGATGTCCGCAAAGTACAGTAACTCTGCCTTGTCGAACGGAGCCAAAGCTGAATCTATTCCATCAGCGCCATAGTTGGTTGTCCCGTCGCCGGACGCATCGTTGACTCCAGACACGTTCCTCTCGGGCGAAGGCTTCCTGCTCTTTTTCTTCTTGATGTGAATACCAACGGCACTCAACTTCTCGTCAACGGCATCATACAGGTAATCGGCCATCTGGCGAAACACCAACGTCCTAAGCCTTAGTGGTAATTTTGTAACGAAATTCGCTAACCTGAATGGCTTTCTTCAGCTGGCCGAACCAAGGAACGACGGTTTCGCACTCATCGAGAAGCTTCATGAGATTCAGGCACACGATATCGAGGTTCGTCTTGATATCAACTTGGAGGTCTGATTCCATTTTTTAGCGGATTTATCAAAAAACAAAAACAAACAAAATACTTATTCCGTCCTTCGACTAATGCCGTTCGTAATAGCGACTACGTCATAAACTCGAAAAACGAAACAGGGACCCAAAAATCACGTAGCACAGGGAGCTGCCCATGAATTAAATAGGCGCCTATAAAAACCTACAAACGAAAATTGTGCTTGAAATAAACTGTAGACAAGGAAATGCGTAGCTTTTCTGGAAGTTTATGAAGCAATCAGCCAAACAATGTCAATTATCAGCCATGAACAGAGAGCACAATCCAAGGTCCTTGACGTCATCTTGGAGCATGAGTTCTTTCTGCTTTTGTCGGAAGAGCTTGAAGGGTGCTAGGTTCTTTATGTGGACTGGATTTTTATAGCGCTGACCAATGTTTTTCTGCAATTTCAACAATCGAAGTAGATCATTATTTTAACCCAGGTTTGTTGTGGTAATAAGAAAGCTTTTCACTCACCTCGATGGCACTTTCGACCAGCGATTTAAAAAATTCACGCTTTTTCTTCTCGAAGTTCCTGGCTTGAGAATTGGTATTCACAAAGCGAGCATTGAATGACTGAAAGCAAAATCATGGAAACATTTGTAAGCTTTTGCCGGTTTCATCGTTCAGTTATGCCTGAAATTTCAGAATGCAATCTTAAAATATAAACATTATCAAAACTAACATCCAAACTTTCTTCCGTACAACCTGGAATATTCAACATTATTTCCCGAATTGCTGGAAAATAGGGAATCTGCAGATACCAAGACCGAGTTAACTTAAATAAAACATTCTCTCTACATAATTCACATATCTAATGCAATTAATTGAAGCAATGATTGATTGTTAAAGCATTCAATTAAGAATCCCACACCAAACTCACAAGCAACTCATAGGTTTGGACGAGTGCATTGATGATGATGAAGAGCACCGTGTCGTGCTGTCCGTGAACGTTGAGTCCAAAGAGCAGCGATCGGAAAAAGTCTGCCGCGTACTCGGTCGTCACCTTCTGGAAAGCTACCAACTAAAACCGACAACGGCATTGTCACAACATAATGACAATATTTTTTGAGCACAGGACTCTTTTAACATTCCGAATTAAGCATTACCGAATGGTGGCAGTTGAGGCCACGTTATTTTGAAAGCTCATGATTTTTAAGTGCAATAAACATTAGTGCAAATAATTGAAAGTTTGATGAAGGGCTGCACCTGCTTGAGAATTGGGTAGCACCAAATGACTGTCTTAGCACAGATCGGGGTGTCTTCCCAGGATAAAGATATGAAAATTAGGAAGACTAAGGCAGGATAGACGTCCTGAAATAAACAATCGCACGATGAAGATGCTAACAGCTGCGAACAAATCATTATAAAACAATTAAGCGAAGCAGATATTAAAAATATGAACTTCAGAATTATCAACACCAAATAATGATGTAACTAAACTAGGTGCTGGTTAAGGCATAACTAAGACATTAATTAGTTTTAGTAGAAATGGAAACCTACGTCGTGTTGAAGGACGAGTTGACCCAATTCCCCCAGCACTTCCTCTTTTCCTCTCCTGATGCTGCCGAGTCCCACAACGTCACCGTCGTCCATCGCGACGTCGTCCGAGGCTTCATTGCCGTTCGACGACTGTTGTTGCTGGTGTGCCGCAGACTTCTTGTCCCTGAGCAAGCAGTCTGAAGGCAGCGGTCGGTGAAATTTATAGCCTTTCATTTATAACTCGAAAAAATTAATCGTAACAAGACATTTCTGCAATTTACCGACCTATGAACTCAAAGTATTCCCTGGTCAGTGACTTGAGAAGTTGCTCCTCGAGTAATTCTTGACTTTCTTGTGAATCTGAACAATCTTGAGATGCATCTTGACTGAAACGAGGATACAATATTACGAATAATTGAAGTTAAAACAACAACACATTGCAAAACAAATTGCTGCACATTGATTCATTACTTTTCATTTCGTTTGTTGTTCACGATTTGCCACTTGGACGTGAAGTACTGTAACGACAAATATTCAACGTCAACAACACAATTTCACTCGTGCATAATAAATTTATCTTTTCGACGGTAACAAGAAGACACCTGGTAGAAGAACGGAGACATGGCCTTGACGATGACGATCAACACGGACGAATAATACTCCTTTGGACAGTTCAACACTAAAGGCTTTAGAAACGTATCTGCAGGTCGAAAGATAAGAGGTCGTAATGTAATCTTGTAATTTTGTGTCGAAAACAATAAAAACACCGAGGAAGCATTAGAAACCGACGCAATAATTGTTTGATTTTGTACTCGGATTGGACGAAAACATTTGCAAGGACGGAGTCGAGGACGACATTGGCGAGGTTGGGAAACGCGTAGAACTCCTGATTGAGATGCTTGCAGCAACTTCCCAAAATGTTGTAACTGAAGAAGAGGAAGCTTCGTCATTAATCTCAGACGTAATGTATGGTAAAAGTTATTAATTGACTCGACATTGTGCTAATTGAATTTTTTTAATCGTTAAACTTGTCCACACCGACCCAGCTTCTCTGAGCGTGTTCAGGAATGCTTGCATTCTTTCGATCGGATCCTTCGTGGTCGCGACGGAACCGTCGGAATGACCTCCCAGTGGTTTTGCAATCCCTGTAATTTAAATTATTAAATCAATAACGATGTAAAAATATCATTTGACTGGTCTTTGGATTAATAAATTATGCATCTGTAAATCTTGTTACAATTAAATTGTCATTAAAATATTTTCCAAAAATCACATCAATTTCTACCTAAAATTGCAGACTTTTCACTTCCAGTCATCTGACAGGCAGGTACAAAGTCAGGGTAAATTTTCCTGTGTTTGTCTGGGGTGAGGAACTCGTGGTAGCTCCTATTCAAAAATGTAAGCAGAATTTTCTTTGAACGATTGTCATCAAAAAATGTTTATTTTCTAGGGACACACTCTTTGTTGAACATGTTAATTCATTAGCTGATTCGTTACTTGATATTTATGTCATCATCATCATCACTGCTTCCATTAATAACAATCAGTACAAATGTAAATTGTGAAACATGTAAATATTGTAGAAAATAATGAATTCAAATGAAAGAATACTTGATTATTGCGAAGACATTATTGAGGAGGGGAAGTACGATTTCAGTTGCGGGACTTCTGTAGACGGGACTCGAATCGGACGCGTAACCTTGGATGAAACCACCCGCTCGAGCCTCCTTCAAAACACGTCGTTTGTTTTAAATCGTTTTTATTGATCAAAAATTATTAAATTGAGTAAAATTAAATGCAAATAGACAAGTAACCTCGACAGTTGATGGCCAAGTGCTTCTTTTCAAGACGGCGGTGATGAAGGAGAGACAGTATTGGATCTGAAAGTTGAATGATTAAATGATGAAGTCATTAGTAGTTATAACAAGACTAATCAATATAAATCGTCACTATTTCATCTCGGTTACCTAAAATATAGTTTAAAATATGCTTTAAAATGTACCCAGTAAGATAGTGTTTATCCGATCAGACACCGCAAATACAAAAGCAAACCTGAGATCTGTTGATTCCACAAACATCTTGTGAACTCGGTTCGACCGGAGGTCGCGTCATTCCAATGAAGTCCATCAACTTGTCCGACGACCACAGAGTCCTCGAATGATTGGTTAATTGATCCGGTTAAAAGGTCAGGTCGATAAATAGGTCAAAGTCATCATAAAGCTTACTCGGTCACAGAATTAGAAAGCCAGTAAGCGGAAACAGGTTCGATGATTTCCCGCAAGAAGTTTGCTTGTTCGTTGTAATTCTTGACTTGATTGCTGTCGATTATAAGAGCATGTCAGATAAACAAAGCAGCTAAAATGTTATTTTCAGTTTAAAAGTGAACTTGAACAATATTTATATAACATCCATTGAATAATCCCGTACTGGATGAGGATCAGTGCTTCGTAGCAGGTGGATTTCTCCATCTGGGAAAGTGCTTCTGGGTCTGTGGATAACTTTTTGATGTGGCTGTAAAGGTAGTTGAACCCTGGCTGTGTGAGTGCATTGAATGTAAATTAGAGTAAAAAGAAAAAATAGAGTACTCGTAAATTGCAACAATTTCGTTTAGCTTTTTGTTGCAGCAATAATTTCATATTACATTTAAATGATATAGTTTTATCTTCTTTAATATAAAAAGTTGTCTATTTCGACCTTAATCCTTTAATAATAATAATAATAATAATAACAATAATAATCATAATAACAATAGTTAATTTATAAGGCACCATAAACCTGCCTAAGGTTGCGATAACACAAGCATAAGAGGCTTTAAACTCCAAAAGTGACTTATTATTATTATTATTATTAAACTTATTATTGAAAAATTAAGTTTTATGGATGCAGGGCATTTTAAAAACAACAACAAGTACAAGGACAGACCAGTAAAACATCAGGGTACATCTTGCAGATCTTGATGAGGATGGAGCAGGCATGTCTCCTCACGTTCTTCACAACTTTGCTCCTCGTGGATTTCGTTTGACCAGGCATGTTGAAGAGGATGCATGCAAACAACTGAAGAACATCAAGCATTACTTCTTAACCCGTGATCAAACAACTCAATTGAACAGAAAAACTCTTTACTTTTTAAATATTTTAATTATTATTAATATTATCATTATGTGGCTAAATGAAAGTACAAGGTTTAAACCAACCTTGTCGAGAACTTTTGGCAAAATGCTGGTGTCCTGAGCGATGATGGCAAAGAATGCAGACACCACTGACAGAATGTGAGAGCAGAGTGTGGGATCCTAAACAAAACCCAATATGATTATGATGGCTTTAGTAATAAATTTACAACAATTTTAAAGCATTATTAATCATCGATTTATTCTTGCACATCCAAAAAAGTGACAAAAATAACAATATCAGCAGTAAAAACTTTATAAAGTTGTCATGAAAATAGGACCAGGATCGAACTCACAGGGGTGTGGAAGTCGAGGATCTGTTTATAGAGGGTAATGGTCGAGAGGACCAACTTGTCGTTCATGCTCTTAAAGTCGATCTTTTCCAGTACCGCCTCCAAACACGACGCCACTGCCTCCCACTCCAGATAGAGAAGTGAAAGTACGGTTCCCCCATCCAACCCTGAGAAGGGTTTAAGATAACCTCATAAACAAAAGAAAATGGTTTACTTTTTGAAGGAGAGAAGTTTGACACGAAAGTCAAAATGAAATTGCTTTGAAGCAACAACACGAATTTAAACAACAACACGAATTTAAACAACAAGAATTTAAGCAACAACATGAATTTAAACAACAACATGAATTTAAACAACAACATGAATTTAAACAACAACGTGAATTTAAGCAACAACATGAATTTAAGCCTCACCAGAAGCAAATGTCTTGTTGAGAGTGTGAGCGAGTTTGGCCGTGATGAGTTCAAAAGCAACTTCGGGGTACAAGCCGGACGCGACTCGCACGACGTCGCAAACCTCGGACTTGTATTCTTTCAAATAATCGTTTTAATTAATTAACTTCAACAAAAATAATATAATGCACAGCAGTTCGAACAACAAACCTTCAACAATAAATGCATTGCAACTCACTTCAGAGCAAATTATTTTTGAAGCAAGAAAGAAATGATGGAGAGCAGTCGATTTACAAAATAACGGCATGCACTGAATAAAATGAATGAAGAAACCACAGCAACAACAATCACAACAACATACTCCTCTGGAACTGTGCAAATTCTTCTTCGCAGTCAAAATCGAACCGAGCGTAAGTGCACTTGATGTGGTTGTCCTGAGCCAAATTTCCAACCTTTAACAGCAAAAACAATCATTTGAAACATCAAAATACTTCCATCAATTTCCAATTATTAAGAGAAAATTCCATTATTTAAACAACACACTTATTAAGGGATCACTCCCAGAACATTTGGCACCTCTGACATGTCCCCTTACAAATTAACTATTATTATTATTAATATAATTATATTATATATAATGCATAAAATCACCAAGCAATACAGGATCGTCATAGAAACGGCAACGCACGACAGAAAAGTTCTTCCTAACATACTCTTATGGTCATCTCCAAAGACGACGCCAAGAACTGGGAGAAGTACAGCTTAATGACTTCAAGTCCAGAAACCTTTTCGCACTTCAACAGGCACAACCACAGCGACATGCAGTAACAGGAGATAACCTGGGAAATATTATCGTTTATCCAATTAACAGAAGTCCCTAACTACTTGTAGTCAGGGAAATATCACAAAACTATTCGTAGACTTGTGATTTTTACCAACTAAATAAATATTCACCTTTATTTGTTTGGCAAAAATTGATAAAATGAACGAACAAACTCGAGCAATCGATCAAACAACCTGGCTCGGATGGATCGTAAAGGAGAACATGAGTCCAATGTACTTGTCAAAGTTGGCAGGCAATTTGCTGCCCAAAGAATAGCTCTTAAAAAATTCAAATCACTTTAAATAGCACAAAAACATGGTGAAAGTTATTTGATAAAAATTGTAATTATATAATAATCGCAATTATAAATTTAGGAATTAAAAAAATTACCCCCTTAAAAATAATAATGCAATTGTCATAAATTATTTTTTAGATTGTAATGGATAAATATTAGTCATAACCAAATGCAGCCAACCAGAACTGAACAAATCTGTGTCCCTAGAACCACCAAAAGCTGGCACAATTTCTTGAAGAACATGAATCCCTGCTGACTGCTGCAGTTCTTGTCACTTAGTCTTCAAAAATACAAAGAAACACATTGTATGCATGAATGCTCAGTAACATAGACAACCTTGGATCACCAACATGGCAACTTGCTCGAGTTTATTCAGTGCCTCCAGAGAGAAAAATATGTCAATGAGCGGAACCCTTTCTTCGATTTTGCCCTGGCAAATTGTTATATTGTTAATAACAATAATAATAACAACAATAACATTAACAATGGTATTAATAACATTAATATTTATTATGATAATGATAACCTCATTAGTACCAATTGCCTCTTGAATTGTAATAATGGTGACGTCGTGTCAAGTTCGTGCGAGTGATTCAAATTTATTTTCGAATAAAAAACGAGCCTAATTTGTTGAGATTAAATTATAAATTCTGATGATGTACGATAGACACAAGACAAATAGATTATAAAAACCCATCAGCACCTTCTTGCTGGCAATTTCAAGCAAGCAGTCAGCTGCTGCCATGTTCAGCTGGGTTTCTTGTAACATGTCCAAAAGGAGGAATATGAGACTTCCACTACTGGTGGTCAACAGGCTGATGCAAAGGTTGTCCATGAACGAGCACACGACCTCGCTGGTGACGCTTATTACCCTGGCATAGCCCGGTTCGCCCTTGACAATGACGACGGCAATGTAAAGTTAGCAGCTTCCATGCAAAGAAGAAATCACTAAACTGACTAACTCTGTTGGCTTTAAAGGCTTCGTAGTTTGAGGAAAGTGTTGAACAGAAGAAGTTGAATAATTTCTGAATGATGGCGAGGAGTCCTTGCAAGATTTCCTTCCTTCTCTGAGAGGGGGTCGTCTGGAAGATCAGAACATCTTCCACAAGCCTCAAGAAGATCATGAGAACTATTTCCGTCTGGGTTATCTGCAGTCATCGACCGATCAATAAACCATCGCTTAGTTGATTATTAAACATTACACACCTTCTAATCATTTCACAAATATTCATCATTATGGTAAAAAGTCACATCAGTTTATGATGGCAGCAATGAAAAATGAATGAATGAAAAAAAAATTTACCCCTTGAATGCTGATGTCGTCTAATTCTTTTATCATGGACATCCACTGTTGCGGCCATTCTCTCTTAGCAATTTCAACAACAATCCTTGACAATGCATCCTTGATGTGTCCGTGCTCTGAAGATATGCCTAATGTTCCCTTGTTGAAAAATAAAGCAAAAGAATGAATCATTTTGATAAATCAAAAATTGTTAATGTTAAATAAGCAAGACTTTTACTCACAGAACTGATGAGTGATAAGGTATTTGTTTTAATGAATTCCTTTTTTTCTAGTGGCATGTCATTCCACTTGAATCTGTCAAATAAAACATTATAAACCCAACCAATCTTCAATCATTCCAATATCTTGCAATTCTACAATATCTTGCAAAAAAAGCATTTGCTTTACTTGACAGTATGCTCCAAAAGTTGCAATCCAAAATGTCTGACTATTTGGTCATTTCCTACTGTTGCCATGAAAACTCCACATTCTGCACAATCATCTGACCTTTCTTTAAAATCTTCACAATACTATTTAAAGAAAATGTCCGGAATATTTAGTTTTGTATGCCTTATTTCCCTTTGTCATGCCAATAAAACTAACAAACTAACAGACAAAATCGCTTTGAAACTTGTAATTGTTTTTGTATGCGAGTAAAATTTTCTTGCATTGCCAATAATTCTTATTACCGTTAAATTTTGCCTCACCCATGTAGCAGAACATCAACATCAATTAGTAAAATATGCTACACAAGCACATGTTTAACTCACTTGGTACGCTGTCCTTCTCAGATTTGGGTCGGTGGAAGGACTCATTATTAGACTCAAGGCATTTTGCAATTCCGTAATTATAGCGGGACAACCCATTACTTGCGCGAATGACATAATAACAAAATGTGAATTTGATTGATAACTAAATGTTGACTTCGTTAGTATGTTTAGAAAAACCTAAAATCGAAAAAATCTTAATTACTTTCACTATAAACTAATGTTTTCAACTTGCAATTTCAAAAAAATTTGTATTTTTTAAAATAATTTATTAATTTTTATAAATTACAAAATTAGTTTACAATTATTTGAAAATATAAGCATCGACCTTTTTGAAATCTTGAATGACTCGCTTTTTAACAAAATTTTAGCCTCAAATAAGATGAGACAAGCAAAGGCATAGCTAGAAGTTTAGAATTGTACTTTTTATAAATTCAATTTATGACGCCCTTAACTTAGCGAAGAAACAAATTTGGTCAACTAAATTTTGGGTTGATTTGAGGTCCATGCGAGAAACAGCTCCAGCCAGACTACTAAGCCAAGGAGCTTAATCGATTGTTTACAGGGTATTATTGGGCCGTCAGCAGTTTTTCGCGCCTTAACGTTGGGAAAAATCAAACTTTTACCGTTGGCGTTTGGTGTTCAATAGGTTTTTACAAAATTTGTAATCAAAGTTTTGGAGCATTTTCACATTCTTTTACATTAATAAGTTGGACATAGATCAATACAACGATAGCAGTGAACAAACAATTCAAACAAAAAGCATGAAGTCATATTGTTACGATCGTAATTAAAATACTTGGTCCGGCTCAATCATTCAAAAGAATGATGACATTTGTAAGTAAATTTGGAATGCAATGTAAACGTGAGTAATAGACATGCAGTGCAGACGACAATAAACAATGAAGGAAGAAACGCGCCTCCGCTGGTCGCGTGATCATAAGATTATGCTCTCGTCGGAGATAGATATCTAAGAATGAATATCATAACAGATTAGCGAATCGGAGGTTAGGAAGAAAACTGGATTGGTTGGCTATGTCATAAAGATTTTTGATTGTTGTTAAATAAACATAACATAATTATGATGGCCTAGTTAATAAAAATACGACATCAAAAATACAATCATAAAATGCATAGAGCACAATAGCCATTCATTCTCAGATGGAGCTGATTAAAAATTGAATCGTAAAAATCGTGAACATATAAAACTGCATGCCAAATCTTAGATCTGTAATGAATCAAATTATCATCAGACCAGGAATTATTCTGGTGCAAACATTAACAAACTTAACAATCAAGTGTTGCAGGTGAACACATCAATGAGAAATACTTTTCAGTGTCGGTGATGCAAGTCAGAGAAAGCATACATGATATTTGAACCTCTGTGTCAGTCAGAAATTTTAATGTCATATTTCTGTGCTCCTGCTCTGGAAAGAGTGGTGTTTTTGCTTAATCTCGGTCGTCATGGAAACTGGGGTGCCCAGTGATGTCAGTGCAGCAGAATCTTCCTTGGACATCTTTGCCTTTTTGAGGTTTTCACTAACAACTGGATTCTGCTCTCTGATAGCCATCTGATAGGCCACATAAAATGCTTCTCCCAGGGTCATCATGATCTCTCTTGCCAGTTCCTTTATTTAAATGTTTATTCTTTCAAAATCATTATAAGATATTCATGGAAAATCATTAACAAGAACGTTGTTACCACAAAAACATAACTCGGCAAAAATTGAGAATGTAAGCTGGTTTTTTTTTGCATGTGTCATTCTGTCTGCTATTTCTAGGCAAACTGAGCCATTTTCAACTTTTTTCAAGTCAAGTCAAGAACTACCAAATGGTAAACAGTAGTGACTTGAAATTTGCATGTGTCATTCTCTGCCATTCCTAGGTCAACTGTGCTATTTTCGACTTTCAAGTTTTCCATCTTTCGCCTTTTCCTAAATCGCGTACCGCTTTAAACTGGAGAGCTACTGAAAGCAAGGAGCATTGTGCTCCTCCATGGTTTGAGACTGCTCCTCACGATGGCAGCGCAGGTTTAAGTCCCGTTGTAGAAGCACCATCATAATTGCCCATTTCTTTGAGGGCAAGTTATTGGCTGAATTTGAAGGATGTGAATAATAAAGTTAGATGTGTTGATAAAAAAAATGAATTTGACTGCTGAAGCCTGTTTAAAAAAGTTTAGCACCTAATAAGGTCATGTATTATGGATGTTTTGGTTAAATCTAGCATATCTAACTCAGCTATTAACTCCAATGAATTGAAAAGAAAAGTAACATAATAGTAGAAGGTGAAAGAAGCTGTTTCACAGCAAGAGAGCCAATCAATGCTGGTAAACAAATTAGACATGTCCTTTTTGTTTTTGTTGTGGATGAGCTGTAGTATATAGTGCTCAACATTACTGCATTTAGTATGAATATGCATGAGTTATTGAAATGTTAATGGCACGAAACGCCGACCTCGGATCGTGCATGGAAAACGTGGCACAGAAATGGCCCGTCGTCGGCTGACTGGGTGATGTAAGCAAAATATTTGAGGCAGTCTTCACCTTGGGAAGCAGAAAATATGTTGCTGATGTCATGAGAACAGATGACCATCTGGAAAGCATTTCGTTGTTAATTTATTTCAGCTTTGTTAAATGTCGTGTTAACATTGTATTTTATTAGAACTTGTTGAACGTATGCATGCAGATTGAATGTCAGTGTTTTGACATCCAGATCGGTTAGTAAAACAGAAGTATAAAGAATGGTTTGATAATAGGTAAGTCATTTTCAACTAATAAAACATGTCAAATGATGGTCAAGGGATGAAACACCAATAACACCTGAGTGATGAACACAAAAGATAAATTGTGATTTTAATTGTAATTAAATGTGAATTTGTTTTCATTGAAATAATTTAAAACAAAAAGAAAAAAAAACGAATGACTCATTACTTTATTTGTCAGATCTATGAAACGCACTCCCAGGTAGGAGATGGAGAGCGTGACTGTTGGCATCTCGTCAATGCAGGTGAGGGAATCCTGTTGGCAAATAATATTCATTAACTAATTAGAAAAGGAAGTCTTTGCTAATCATTCGTCGATCGACATGAATAAAATATTTCTAGTAACTGTTGAGCTTCTATCATGTATGCCTTAACCAGTATAGTTGTCAAATCGTCAACATAACGCATAATCAATCATTTAAGTTATTACACATCTCAGAAAACTAAAATTGAAGTCCTCAAAAATCATATCTGAAAGTACTTTTATTTTGGTGATGGCAAGTTTTGGGGGGTCGCTTCCGTCGGCGACCGACACCTCTTTGGATCCGAGATACTAAAACAAATGCAATAAAATTTGACTCATCCTCAACTTGAGTCGAGCACTAATTGAGATGTCCACTTTAGAACATCCTGATCAATTAATTATGGTCGAATGGATAAATTATAACTGTAATTATATTCATCATAATTAAAAATACAATCATCATAATTATTTTCAACTACTAAATGTTTCGTGTTTCTCAAAGTTCATGTGAAGCATTTTTGTTCCTTATGTGAAGAGGAAGCAGGCATACGCAAATCATAACGTAATCATCTGCATGTGATAAGCACTTCTGTAAAGGATGAATCTATGAATGCAGCCGAGACCATCGCAAGAACTTAAAGCCGGCCCACTTTAACTCGAACTGGGACCATCGCCGGAACTTACTCGGACGGTGTAGTTGCAGCAGCCAGTTATGAGAGACTCGGGTCTGCGATGAGCATCGCTCGTGCGATTATCCAAAACTCCTGCTTTGCTTTCAATCTCAAACAAATGAACAATGAAATCAGCTGTTATTATGAAATATTAAATGAGTAATTTATGTACATTTTTCAGGAGACTGGTGACCAAATTGAAAAGCTGACATTGAGCAATAAATATCATCAAATGACCCAAGATTTTGAAGAGTTTAGCCAAAAAGTCATTAAAAAATATATAAAAGCAATAAAATGCTGCAGATAAGCAAAAACAAAACTTTGTTGGCCACCTTCTTGAAGTTTGAAAATTTCGAGCAGTACCATCGAGCAGAGTTTTTCACTCGTTTCCTGTGACCCGGAAGCATGTACTTGAATGTCTAAAAGTGAAGTTTAAATACAAACACCGTGTTCAAAATGTTTCTAAAGTACATAAAATTATATTTTTAAACAACAATAAACAGTCGTGATGTGCACCTAGCACATCTTTCTAATTGCAGGAACAACTAACAATCACAAACATTCATCTCCGGAGACATTTTAGACACGACAACTCGACAACAATGACGAATAATCACATTTTTCAAACAATAACAAGATCATCTCACATTCTGCAACGGAGAATCTGTGAAGTCAAAAATTTGGCTGATCTCAGAGCAACCCTGACTTGTGAGCATGTCATAGTATTCAGACAACCTCAGAGATTCGAGCCATTCTCGTATGGAATCAAAACCTTTTTTTTATCAAATTACATTTTATTATAATCAACAAATTGTGGTAATTAAGCTTGTAAATAATATTTGCAATTAACAGTTTTCCAGATGAAAATGTCCTTCATGAATATGATGTTAGAAATCGTGGCAAAAACAGAGTAGAAATGTCGCTCACATGGTTCAGGGGGAGGTGGCAGCAACTTGCAATGTTTCGACAGCACGGATCTTTGTTCTTCATTTTTTATGCCGATCTCCTCCATGTCGGCGAGCTCCAGAAGACTCTGCCAAGCAATATTTATTTATTATTATTATTGATAAATTATTGATGGCACTTCAGTTAATTAGTTAATCGATAATTGGTTTTATTAAGTTTGAAATATGGGAAATTAGTTAAATTATATGTTAGTTGATATTTAAATAAACAAAAGAATGAAAATCAACCATGAACTGCATGTCGTCAAATCCGTTGACGATGAGAATGTTTTCGACGTGAAGCATGTTAATGCTTTCCAGCCAATCGGTGATACTCAGGATGGAGTTAGAGCCTATCGGAATGCACGAATCAATTGGCAGGTTTTAGACCAGCAGTTTTAAAATCAGCTGATCATCGACCTATGAGCCGATCGTCATTTTGTGTTTTTTGCCGAAATAAACTAAAAAATAACTATAACTAAAACCAAATAAAAACTATAATGTAAAACCAAATAATAACTGCAATATAAAACCAAATAAAAACTATAATGTAAAACCAAATAATAACTGCAATATAAAACCAAATAATAACTATAATATAAAGTTAAATAAAAGCTAAATAAAAATTAAAACTCTGAACAATAACAATTAATTAAATATAATCTCACTTTTGCCAGACAGAATGGTGGTCATTCTCTTATCGAATTCACTCATCAATGTTTCCAATCCACCAGTCAGAGAAGTTTTGAATAAATGTTCGAGCTAAAAAAACAAAAAGGCAATAATGACGATAATAAACATGCCATTATTTTTAAACGCTGCCTGCCTCAATTTGAATTAGGGAGAAACAGTGAACAACTTAAGACATTGCATTCTTAATAGACACCGTCAAATTGTCTTTTTGCAGTGGGACTCACTGCCGACGTAATTGTAATTTCCCACTTTCATTTTTCATTTTTTGCCATTTTTCCAAATGTTCCCATGTTTTTTCATTAAGACTTTAACTTTAATTACAATATGGACTGCACAGAGCATTTAATTTCTCATCAATCATCCTCGTTTGAGGCAGCATTTGTGTTGCTCTATTTTGGTAAACCTTTTTGTGGACTCGGTACAAATTTGTTGAGGCGGTCCGACTAGTTGTTCAGTCGATGGATCGAAAATAAAATAAAATTAACAACAACCTGTGTCCAGTCCTCTTTATTAGCTTCTGTCATTCCATCAACTTCTGTGACAACTTGTGGACAAACCCTCTGAGTCTGACTGCTATTGAAATGCAAACTTGAACCAGGATCCTATAAATAGAATGAATGAAAGAGCTGATGGAGAAGTAATTATTACCAAGTAATTATATCACTTTCAGTTAATGCCATCTTGTGAGTCAAATAATTGTGCCTTACATTTGGCAGTGGATGAAATTGTGCTATTACGAAGAAACTACAGTCCATCTTTGACTACTTTGTGGACAATTATTGACAAGCCAGATAAGTGATGCATTAGGAGAAGGTTACTCTAGCAATGAAATGCACATTAATTTTTACTGCCTTGCCTCATAGGAAACAAACATGTAAGAATATTTTAATCTCAATATTTGCTTTGTTGGAAAATGTTACCATTACCATGATTATAGTCACATAATTAACAAATTCGCCAACAAGTCAACATAAATTTACTCAGAGGAGATAACATACCAACAACATTTCATAACACAAAATATAAAAATCACCGTTTCCATAATTCTGAGCAAATATATTTACATTTTAAACTGACAAGAACAATAAAATAACCTTGCTGGTTCTATTTAGCCTCTGACAACTTAAATCACATGGCATGCTGCCATCCTCTCCAACATTCCTTGAGGCAATGGAAGGAAGAAAAGATGGAAGAGTTCTAGAGTTCATGAGGTGGTTGAATCTCAACATGCGGGACGATTTCCTGGTCGGCGATATCGTGGACAGGGGCGAGGAACCGAGAGTGAGTCCTGACATTTGACGACAACATCATCATTTAATATCTCCAAGTTGTCCTTGATGGTAACAACAACCAATAGACATCAGTGTTTCAGATGCAGTGGGCATCAAATAGAGTTTGTTAGAAAGTAGTTGAAGAGGTCTTGTTATCTAATCGATTACTACAATTTATTAATAAATGGGACAATCTACTTTGATTTATTTTACAGTCACCGTGAAAGATGCTGTTGTTATTGTTGGGTTCCTTTGATGGAGAATTTCTGCAAATGTTGTGAAATGTTTCTCTTCGACTTGCAGACGTCCGAAGGGGTTCCGCTGAAACGTTCGGTTCATCGAATTCGGTGCTCGTGTGCATGTCTCTCGATTTTCGTCTCTGAAAACCAACGGCACCAAATATCAGAAATTCAAATTGAAGCTGAAAAAATAAATATTGTATCAGAAGAAAACATGTTGACACCAAACTTAGATGTTATAACTTGATTATTATTTGTTACATTAACAAGAACTAATATTCAAGTTATTATATATTCGATTTAAATTAAATAAAAACTAAAAACCAAACTAGAAGAATAAATCACGTGACAAAAAATAAGAAAGAATTGAATTGGCAATCAAAGGCGAGAAGCAATTTAACAACCCCCCAAAGAGAAGAACAATTATAACCACCTCTGAGTTTATGAGTTGTTGAATGTCCAGGAGGGCTGTCTCGGGAGAGGGGGGAGGATGGTCGGGAGTGGGTGGCTCGCATGGGGCATCGGCCCCCTTAACAATCATGGATAGGTTGTCAGGTCTTGCACCTTAAATTGTCGACGACCACGAAAATAACAATCAAAGTGCAGTTTTAAAGGAATTTCTACTATAATGACAACAAAGTTCATTGGCTTGAACATTTTCAAACAATTAAACAAATTTTTATGAAATATTTAAATGTTGCCGACGTGAGCAGCAATCACGATTATAAATGCTAATCCTAAGTTAAGAAATTCATTAACAAAATCTTGATTAACCTAAGTCGCGTCCATGAGAACTCCGAGTGCTACCGTCCAAAACCGAAACTGTCGGAGAGGCAGACGCCAGGCTGGCTCGGTTCTGAGTGGAAGAAGTCCTCGGAGATAAACCAAAACCGTGAACACTGGTCGCTACCGATTCACTTTGGTCTGCGTTCATAGAAGCAGGAGCGAGAGATTTTATGGGAGGTGGTTTGGAGGGAGGTGTGGGAATTTGAGTCGAAGCAGACCCGCTGGACGTCTTGTCGGAATTGAAGCTCCCAACGGGGGTGCCGTAGTTTGAAGTCACCCCGTCCGTTCCGTCGGACGGACCGCCGCCACTCGGCGAGTTTCGGCAGCCGTCCGGAAGCCGATCGACTGCCGTTCGTTTCTCGACCGTTTTTGACGAGCCGTTTGTGACTTTCTTCCTCGGTGGTTTTTTGGGTGTGTTCTGAAAGAATGAGATTCGTGTATTTCATCGCCCAATGTCATAACATTGCACGTCTAGACTTACTGGTTTTTCAATTTTATTGAATGAAGACGAGTTGAGGGGAACTTTTGCAGCTCCAGTTAGTGGATACAATGCTGCAAAACGTTAGAGAACTTATCAAATACAACATCTCAATGCACGATTATTGGTCTGAAAAATATACATCAAATTGAACCATTGTGATAAAATTTATTGAAAACAACAAAAAGTGCATTCAATTAAAAGGAATAAAATTGCAACACCTCTAGCTCCAGCCTGTGGGCAATCATAAATACTTTCTTCCTCACCTGCTCCTTGAAACACTGAACTTGTTGAACTCCCCACACTGAGGATGTGAAAGTATAAACAAAACTGATTGACATTGTAGAGTGGAAATTAATTATAACTCCTGTAGGGCACGAACGAACTTTTAAAAAAAAACAACTCTAGCACGACTTGCAGCCGAACGATGAACCATTTTAACGACCTGTTCCTGCTCAAACGAGAGATGCTGTCCGATCCCTGCCGTCTTCCCGCAACTTTAGGAATGACGTCGTAATCTTCACCAACCGAGAAGTACTTGGCACTGTCGATGTTCTTCTGCGCAGTCTTCATCTTTTCGTTGTCGAAATCTGATCGGACGAAATAATTTGAAACCACACCGACTTGCAATGACATTAAAATGATAATTTAAGGTTTTTAAACAAGAGAAAAAACATTTGCTAAAAAAACCTAAAGCAAGCTTCTTCATGTCTAAGGAGACAGGATTGCTGAGTTCATTGAGAAGGTCAATAGTTGTTTTATTGGTGGAGCTTGTCAACATCACATCACCACCTGTTTGATCAGTAACAGTAAGATTCATTAATATTCATTAGCAAAGCAATTTCATTGGCCGTTTAATATATGAGTGACTAATTCTGTAAAGAGTCATTGCTCCATCTGCTCGTCCATAAGTTATTACCCGTAAGTTATTACTTGTAAGTTATTACCTGTAAGTTATTACCTGTAAGTTATTACCTGTAAGTTATTACCTGTAAGTTATTACCTGCAAGTTATTATCTCGTGCATAAGTCACTAAAAACTTAAACTGTTGGAGGTATTTTGATGGAACTTCGTAGGATGCAGGAGTGGTCACACAAATCAGCTTTCCAAAAATTCCTCAATCACTTTTTAAACACGGTTAATATTTTGAATCCACGGCTCATTAATATTCGAGCAGGCGCTCGTTGGTGCTAGGTGCTTTCGTCCATTCCCTTTTATTGTTTAACCATATTTATAACTCATTTTTAATTGGCAGTGCCAGGTTCTGCAGCTAGTTGCTAATCAACCTCAAACCTACCCTGAGAAAGGAGCAACTTAAAGACTTCAAGTTTTCCGTGCAAAGATGCCTCGTGGAGAGCCGTCCCTGAGTCGGTCTGAAAATAGAAGGAATTTCACAAACGCGTCTTAACGAATACTAAAAATACTAGAAATACTTAACGAACACTGCACAAATTATTACGAGATTAAAAGAAATAAAAAAGTAACGAGACCGACCGCATTTGGAAAAATTAGGGCTGCGGAAATAATCGATTAATTAATCGATTAATAGATTAATTAATAGATTTTAATAGATTAAAATTTCCTTAATCGATTAATCGGAAATTTTTAAATTTATTTTTATTAATAATTTTGTAATAGTCCTCTTTTTGGTTACTTACTTTTCCCCCGCATTATCATTGTTATTTAGTTAGAACAAANTAATCGATTAATCGGAAATTTTTAAATTTATTTTTATTAATAATTTTGTAATAGTCCTCTTTTTGGTTACTTACTTTTCCCCCGCATTATCATTGTTATTTAGTTAGAACAAAGTAAACAACAATGGCGAGTACTGAAAACAACGTGGAACTCAAGCATTTCAGATGATGGACTACGGACAGTGCCACGGACAGCTCTTCAAAAACAGACCTGCAACTTGGCCAGTCAACATACAATCGACACTGTGATTGCTGAGATGTACAAAGAGAAGTTAGCAGAGCATAAGAAAGCACAATGACTTCACGAACAGAATTGAAGGCATTGATGCTTTGCCAACATTACAAATGGCTGTGGCCTTAAATCCACGTTACAAGAAGCTCACATTTCTAAGAAGAGCGAAACAAGAAGCAGTGTGGACAGCATTGCTAATTGCATTCAGAGTCTTCTATGATCGAAAACATCGAGCAGGACGTCCAACAGAAAATAAACAGTGAGACAAGATCACCAGTGCCGAAGAGACGAACACTTACTCTGTTGATGAGTTACTCTGAATCCGCAGTCCTCAGCTATTATTATTATTATACAATATTATTAATTCCCGGTTTTTTCT
This sequence comes from Hirudo medicinalis, assembly GCA_011800805.1. Taxonomy (NCBI): domain Eukaryota; kingdom Metazoa; phylum Annelida; class Clitellata; order Hirudinida; family Hirudinidae; genus Hirudo; species Hirudo medicinalis. Next base: position 46,228 of record MPNW01000184.1, on the reverse strand, counting down.
CAGTTTTTAAACAAATAAAAGAATTTAAAACATGTTTGTATGAAGTTAAATCATTGATTGTTTTAGCTAACTATGGTCGAGTGATTGTGTGCAGTGTATACTGACTAATGCAGAGTGTTATGCAACCAGATCAGCTAAAAGTAGGCAGAATATATGTGTGTTACATTTGATCGAATTTAATCGATTAATCCTTAACGTCGCTCGTCATTAGAGTCATCAAGACACGAACCTGATGATTGACATTGAAGCCGGCAGAAAGTAACATTCGCACGACGTTCACGTTGCCACTTTTGGCGGCCAGGTGCAGCGGAGACTTGTCCTGCTTCGTGAGGTTCAGGTAGATCTTCGAATCGGGACTGCCCAGCAACTTCTCCACAGTCTCCTGTCTGCCGAACATCACCGCCAAGTCCAAGGCTTTCTCCCCTTTGTTATTTTTTATCAACGGGTTTGCACATTTCTGAAACGTAATTTTAAAAGTGAAAGTGAATTTATTTCGTTTGAAAGATGCAAGTAATAATTGCATAAGGCCTAATAATTCTTTACCTGAAGAAGAACACCGACCACGTCAGTGTGGCCGTATTGAGAAGCACTGTGCAGTGCTGTGTCACCATCGAGATTCTGAAATTATTGGCAATCATAAAATACAAAAAAGCAATGCAGCATATATTTGCTACACCATGATTTCTATAAATAACCATTAATATTTAACCATTAAAATACTCATTAATGAAATGTTTATTGTTAAATTATGAAAAAATTAACTTCATGTAATTTAGTCTTCAGTACTTGATTGTTAATGATGGCTACTGAAGGTCCATTTGTTAAAAGAATTTGACAAATCTCAAAGTTTCCCCTCCAAGCAGCTAAATGGAGTGGGTAACATCCCTTTTGATCTGGTATATTTGCAGAGGCTTGATACTTTAACAGTAGTTCCACAATCTCTCTTTGTGAACAAAAAATGAAAAAGCACCATTAATAAAGTTTCTACTGAAACAGAATTCAAAAAGTGGAATGTATTTGTAGCTGATATATATGCAGATACATATATACTTTATATATTAATATATATTATGTACTTATATAATATAAGTCTGAAAAAGCGAGTTCTGAACATCCCAACAAAAAACAATTTTAATTATTGGGCTATTTAAGGGATTTAATATACTTTGCTTGTCTTAGATGACAAACTGAAAACATGAAGCTCACTTATGGTTGTTCAGAGCTGCAAAATGAAGTGGGGTTTCACCATTTTGGTCTTGACAATTTACATTTGGGCCTTTTAGAAAGCTACAAACATTTCAAAATCTTGATCAATTTGTTGTGACTAATGCAACTAGTATAATAAGTGAAACTTGCCCTAACGTCTGTATAGAGGTGGGCCATTTGCTTTTTGATTTAGAAGAAAGTAATTTTTCAACAATTGCGATATTTCCTGATCGAGCTGCTTCCAACAAATCGTTCTCTTTACCCATTATTCCTTTTGGAATGATTTCAATGTCATTTCCTAGGACCGTGATCAAAATTCTGCTTAACTTTAACGAACGGAATCGAACTACTTCTTTATCGATTAATAAAGTAACAAATATTTATTAAAAATCAAATACCAAATAACTGTTACAAGATCTTTGCCAATCTTTACAGCATCTTTTATCCCGGAAACTTTCTTCCCTGTCAACATCAGTCTTACACTTGAAGGCCTTTTAATTCACATGGCAACACGACTTTACCTTTAAGCTAACTTAAGCAAAGATCACTTCACACATCCAAATAAATTTTACATTGCTTAAAATGACTGTGGTTGATGAATTTAAACTTAATATCTTGTTTCTTTGTTTACAATTTGTGTTTATATATTAAAAGATGGCCGTTTATAACGGTGGGGGGTACGTCTATCATCCTGCAGAAAAAAGTTATAGTAAATCTTCTAACCAGAATATAAGAAGCCTAAATAGCAAGAAATCTAATCAAGTTTGCTGGGCTAACAACGTACCTCAATTTATACTAGAATATTTGTTTTCCTATCTCAGCCTTGAGGATTTGAGAAACTGTGCACTTGTTTGCACAAAGTGGTACAAGTGAGTAATGTTTCTTATTGGTTTTTCTTGATGTCAATACAGTTTATATTTTGTTTGCATTCTGCTTCAGTACATTTTGCTAATATTAATTATTAATGCATCATTTGTTTGAAACATGCACTTGTAGAATATTGAATGATGAAAACAACGATGTCTGGAGGCTACATTGCATTCACAAACTTGCTCAAGAAGCTCTCAACTCAGACATACTCAGCGATGCTCCTTCTTACAAGAATAAGGTGCGAGCATTTTATTACGCCTGGAATCCAAACGACTGCTCCAGAAATATTTATGTAAAAAGCAATGGCTTCACGTTGCACCGAAATCCTGTCGCTCAAAGCACCGACGGTGCCAGAGGAAAAATCGGTTTTAGAAACGGAAGACATTGCTGGGAGGTGTGTTGTTTTTGCAACTATTTTAACGTGCCATTGTTTCAAAATACCATCGGTACTTTAAGGTTTGGTGGGAAGGTCCACTGGGAACTGTGGCCGTTGTTGGCATAGCAACAAAAGCAGCACCGATGCAGTCCCACGGCTATGTTGCCCTGCTCGGAAGTAATTCTGAAAGTTGGGGGTGGAATTTGGTCGACAACCATTTGATCCACAATGGGGATGGTCACGGAAACTATCCGCACCTCAACAATGCCCCGACATATCAAGTGCGATTTTCCAGGCACTCGTCCTCGACTGTTTTATTCCGTTAAAATGAATGCTTGTGTTTCAGGTTGGTGAAAAGATCAGAGTCATTCTGGATTGTGATGACAACACCCTCGCATTTGAGAAAAACTATGAGTTTTTAGGTAGGCCTCTTCATGGTTGTTTGTCATAAAGAGCCAAATTTTGGAATTTTCTATATTTAAAAAAAAAAGTAATTTTAGGTATTGGCACTGGAAAAATTCCTAACTTGATGGCAATAACAATTCAAGCTTATCTCCCTAAATGAAAAATTCATTTCAGGAGTTGCATTTCGTGGCCTACCTGATGTCCGGCTTTACCCGTCGGTGTCGACCGTCTTTGGCAACACGGAAGTTTCCATGGTGTACCTGGGTCATCCACTGGATGGGTGAAAATAATTGACAAATAGGAAGTTTTGATTGGAATGTTCCCAAGTCTGTTGTAGGATTACTTTACCTTTTTTGATGATTTTTGAGTTTGTCGATCGAGTTAATGCTTTTCATCATCGTGTTCTATTTTTATTCTGTGTTTTGTTTCGTTGGTATGCTATCCATTAGCAATTTGCTAATTTCCATTATCTGCAGATACATTCCACCTTGTATTGTCATATGAAAGTTCCTCCTGGTGTATGCTTCCTCTGTAACTTTGGAAGTGCCCTGTCTCAATGCAGAATGTTTTGTATTTGGCAAACTATGTCTGGATTCTTGATCTCATGTGTTTTGCGAGACCCGATACGTGCCATGAATGTTAAGGCATGCATAAATAATGAACTAGTCGATGCATTTTTCTCGTGCATTCAATAAGCTTTTGTGCCAATATTGACGCACGACCGTCTCACCGTCTCTTACGATCGAATGGAATTAGGTGGCACTGTTTTGAGAGCACCTTCGTGATTGTTTTGGTCATCACCTGTAGTTCTATTGTTATAAATAACGTTCTTGTGACAGTGTTTTGGAGTTGCGTTTATTTATTTGTAGTGCTTCCCAAGGTAGCCAGGAAATTATATTTCGCTCTTGTTTTCTGAACTTTTTTGAAATGGGATGAGTATTGTTAAATGTTTTTATTACCTTTATTCTGTTTTGAAATGTATTCTTTTTGGATGTTCTATTGGCCAAGTGTCTGAAGCATCATGACCTTCTTACTTTCAAAAAGCTTTGTGAAGTGATAACTACAATTGCTTTTTTTGGGAGTTTGGCATCTGGTTAATGTGCATTTTGATATTATTATGATGACTTTTTGAGATCCCTGTCCACATGTTGCTACTTTTTATTGCCAAATACACTTTGAACCAACTGTTTCATCCTAAGTGATTTTAGAAAGTTGTTTTCTCAGGCTAATATTTTAAAGACAAAAGTGATCAATCTCAGGCCATGCTCCCATTGCAGACATTTATGAATGACATCAATTAGAAAAAGCAGTTCAAAAGGTCATGGATAGACTAAATTGCTTGCTAGGCGGGGAGGCTCAGACGTTAATGGGGTGGGGGGCTTAGCCTGGAGTAGAAACTAGTGCTGAGAAGCAAAAACAAAATGAAGGGGTCACCTTATGAAAAATAGTTGAGCGGGTGGGGGGGTTGGTTTGCCGTCTCTCTTGAAATGACATCCCCGTTTCTATGGTCGTGTTAAATGATTTTTGATCTGGGGGAATATGGAGACTACCAGCATTACTGATATCATCAATTTGGCATTTGAATAAATATATTAACGCAACTTGATAATGATGGTCCCGCATATATCATCGGTCAATAGAGATTCTTAAGTTATAGTTTAGAGGTTAAACACTTTCAAAAACTTAAGCTTAAAGCAGATTGGTTAGGAATTTTTTAAATTGTTAAAGTGAAGATTGGGATAGCAAGGGGACCACACAGAATCGGTGGATAAACTTAGGATGATCCTAACTTGATACAAAATTGCGGCATGTTATTAAAAAACTGGTTATTACACAGGTCAGCGTCTTTTTAGTTACAAATGTTAAGTTAAATCACGTTATGAACAAACTTATATCGCTAAATAAATTTACCCCGCATCATACATTTTTAAGTTAACGTTAAAAAATTTTAAAATTATTATTAGTTTCTTTGAAAATATGATAAAATTATAGCGTTCGCCTATCTTTGTTAATTTGTAAACATCATATTTATGCACAAAAAAATGTCTGGTCCTAGTAACTCCAATCAAAACTCAGATAAGTGGATTAGATTGGCTGAAATTAAAATGTGCTTTGCAGAATTTGAACCCCTGAGTCTTTATTGCACTCGGGTTTACATAACGTTAGTTTCATGGTTTTGACAATCTTTTTTCTTAAAGATGAACGTTTAAGTTAGAGTTAAATCTAATAACCGACTTGAGGGGATTATGTAAACGGGCACGTACTTATGTAATACGTTTTTTTAGGGTTGACTGGCTATACGAAACAATCAATTGTATTTAATCGCTTATAGACCACATAACTATAGATCTAAAATTAGTTTACATGAATATTTAAGTTTAATAAAAATTCCTTAAGGTACATCATAACTTGTCATGGGTTTTACTCATTTCAGGGATTACAAGTTGTACAGACATGGAATTGATTTCAATGCTTCCTGTGAAGATATTTCGAGCTATGAAGGAGATGAAGATGCCTGTTATGAATCAGGTATTTATCTCTTTGATACTAAATACTTTAACACTTATGCATTACCAATGAGCATTAATATTTCAACTGATTAGACAAGCATGTTAATATGCATATTCTTGTTTTAGATGAGGAATATGTTCAGGACCCAACAGAAATAGAATTGATGAAATCCATGGGACTTCCTACACAATTTTGTGAGGGGGAAAGGAGAAAGATGAAAAGAAAAAAGAAGCAAAAGAAAGGTATGCATTGTTTAATTTAGCTTGCACAAAAATTGGGAGCCACAAAACTTGAAATTACCTAGTAAACTAATTGTTAAACTTCTTCAATAGCACGTATTAATGATGAGCAACAACAAGGGGATGAGTGGTTGTCATTCTGGAATCATCACTGCAATGACATCGTATTAAAGAAGTGGGTTGAGAAGTACCCAGAAAACTTACAAAGTGGTGACTCTACCACTCCTGAAGCAACCCATAAGCAACCAAAAGAGGCAGGGGATGTCCATGAAGAACTTGCAGCCAAAGTGTCAAGTTTAACGTGCTCTCAAGATTTGAAAGAAGAAGGTTGTGGAGAACATGGTCAGTGTGAAGTCCAAACCTCAGGTCAGAAAGGAATTCAGGAGGAATCAGCTGAATCACAGTGGGCTCAGTTGTGGGAGTTGCACTGGAATGAGGTCTACTGGGAAACTTATGAATCCTTTGAGAAAGGACTCCTTCCTGGTCCAGGAAACATAACAGAAGAAGTCAACAAATCACACAAAGTTGTTTCTGAAGAACCACAGGATGGCAACGATAAGGCCTCAAAATCAGGCAAGCTTAGTGACACGCTACGAATTAATTAATTTACAAAACCAATTGATGCTAATGATCATGATTGCTTTGTTAGGATCCCTTTCTAGTCTGAACTCTGCTCCGTTGGCTGCAAGTAAGAGCTGGACAACAGGAGGAAATGGTTCGACCACTGTCAGTCACAGCAATGATGACGACGATGACGATGGCCCCCCTGAAGAAAGATCCAGTAAATTAAAGACAGGGTAATGTACTTGTCATAAATATGGCAAGTGGTTATTTTATTGTTACTTTTACATTATTGTTTATCACTGAATGACTAACTTCTGAACTGCTAAAAGATGTTTCAAATGAGAATGGGCTTCTAAATATTAAACTTCCAATTTCCTCAATTTTAGATGTGAAGCAGACCAAATATTCCTGGGAGAAGAAGCTCAAGTTCGAATTGTTAATTCCCTCATTAGGATGGGATATGCATGTGAAGATGATGAAATGAACAGGTATGACAAGCTCTAGAATTCAAATTTAATTTCAACATTTTGAATGAATTATTTTTCAAAATAAGCATTACATTTAAAAAATTTTTTATTTCTTACAGACAAACTTCAACACTGAAAGGAGGCAATGTGAGGATCAACAGACGCCACAGAAAGAAGCTGAAGTTGAACCAAAAAACATCGTCCTCGAACGAATCAATTTTGAATGGCAACGAGAGCCGAGCAGAGGCTGATCGAGCTGCACCCTTCCTGAGCGAGAACGCCCTGGAAAGACTTGCTGCATGGTCAAGGACCACACCTTCGTTAGTTGTGAGTGGAGGAGATTACAATGGAATGGACTCCGGCTGTCACAGCAAGAAACGCACGAGAAACAAGCGGAAGAAATCAAGTAGGAGTGAGGATGGTAGTTGGTGCGATGCGGACAGCATGGAAGCCCTGGATGGAACCACAGGGGGGAGTTCCATTTCTGACTTCACCATGGATGAGGTTCTATCACTGGCTGCCCCTGGGTCAGATCTTTTGGAGGATGGAAAAGATGAATATATAGTAATTCAGGATAAAAGCAATGAAGATTCTGATGCAAAATGCATACCCGTTGTTAATTTAGAGGAAGCTGATGATTCTGTGAATGGCTCACAGCCGAAACTCACAGGTAAAGTATTAGAACTGCATAATAGCACCTCTGACAGTTTCCCAAATGAGCTGAGCAAGTACTGGGCTCAGAGGTATAGACTTTTCTCTCGATTTGACGAAGGGATCAAGATCGATGAGGGTGAGATGCAACTGCTTTAAATGTTACGAATGTTTAATAGTACAACTTCAAAATTTAACTGATTTACTTTTCACAACAGAGGCTGGTATTCAGTAACTCCAGAGAAAATAGCCACTCACATTGCCAAGAGATGCAAATGCAATGTCATTGTTGATGCATTCTGTGGCGTTGGAGGAAATACGATCCAATTCGCGTTCGTATGTGACAGAGGTTTGTAGAAAGATACGCTAGAAAGTCCGAGATGTTTATAATGATTAATTTGTTAATTAACTATTCTTACAACTTGTCTACAATAACTTTTAATTCCTGCAACTTCTAGTAATTGCCATTGACATCGATCCAAAGAAGATTGAATGCGCTCGTCACAATGCGACCGTGTACGGAGTGGCCCACAAGATCGAGTTCATTGTCGGGGATTATCTGGAAATTGCCCCAACCCTGAAGGCTGATGTGGTGTTTTTGAGTCCACCATGGGGAGGACCATCCTACTTAAAGGCAAAACTTTTTGACCTCAAGACCATGATGACACCAGATGGGTATGTTTTAAAGCAATGTTATGAGATATTATCACAGATGAGAATTAAACTCTGGAAAGTATGACAAGTTCTAGAATTTAAATTTCTTCTAACTTCAACAGGTTCACAATCTGGGAAGCAACTAAGTCAATAACTGAAAATGTTGCATTTTTCTTGCCTAGAAATGCAGATGTGGAGCAGGTCGATTTCATTTTTATTTTACAAACTTCATTTCTTTAATGATGTTTTTTTTTATAAATTCTCAGGTTGTGTCACTGGCTGGTGCCAACAAAAAGGTTGAGATAGAACAGAACCTCCTAAACCAAAAGATCAAAACGCTGACCGCTTATTTTGGAAACCTCATCGACGAAAAGACAGACAAGTGAATGTCCTGATCTTGCCATCATCATCATCATCAAACATTCACAACACTGATTCTGTTCCTACATTAAAGCTCCTCTTAAAATATAAATCACTCATTTATCAACATCCATAAACCAGCCTTGCATTCTGCAGCTTCCCACTCCAACCAACCAAATATCATCTGTTTAAGTATTTGTTAAGTTTTCGTTAGGGGAAAAATATTTTTTGAGTGCTTTTGATGTTGTATTGTTTGTATTGGTGGATGATTCAACAACCATGAAATAAATCTGGAATTTTGATAAATTCGTACAAAGAGTTTTGTGAAATTGTACTCGCAAGCATTGTTTCGACTGTCGTAATCGCTCGAGCTGGTTAGTCAAGACATCAAGTTGTTTGGCATCAACAGCAAGCATAGTTTGGTGGGTGCAGCAAAGCTATAGGACACAAAAGTCGTTTGCAACTCTTCCATCCTCTCAATTGAAGTCCCTGTTGGTCAGGATGATTGGAGCAATCATGGTCCAGGAATAAATGAGGAGGCAAACCCAACTGGAAGAAATCTTCACCCACATGGCAGGCTCGTTGCTCAACATGTACTTTATGTCAGCAGTTGGCCTAAAACATTAACACTTAATAAAAATAGATTCCAAAAGATGAAGTCCAATAATCAGTTAAAGTTGGTTTTTACTTACTTGTACCAGTGGGTGAGAGTCATCATGATATACAGAGAAGCAATCATGAAAATGAAGTGGAAGAAACTGTAACTGTAGGCCACTCCATCGCCTTCGTCATCCCAAGATTTGCCTCCTTGTCGCTCTGCATCGCTCGAGGCTTCAACAAACCACATCATTAGATCATAACTTCCCTAACAGCAGCAAAATAAGATGCAAAACCATAGATAGAAATCAAACAAAAGTGAACTTTAAAAAATAAGGGAAATGATCTCTTAAGTGTCCATGAAGCTAAAAGCAGATGTGTTAGTAAGGAAAATGTTATTATTAGACTTTGAAGAAAGTGACGATACGAAAATTAAAACAAAACCCATTGGATTCTGACCATTCAACACCTCTGAAAATAACATGCAGTTTTTAAGGTCAACATGAATTACATCACCTTTATTGACAATAAAATTTATTGAAACCTAACAGGCTATTAATAAAATGCTAGCTCTGAATCTAAGCCAAGTCAATGGGCTTAACAATAATGCATTCAAAATGTGACCGACATTTACCTTCATCATCGAGTATGGATGCGTCGTTGTTAGATATCTTCAACTTTGACATGTTATTCATGGAGCTGGTTCTTATGCTACAGAGTTTAATAATAAACTGAAGATAACTGGGAAACAAAATGACAAATGAAAATTCAATCAAAAAACTAAGCTCAAAATGAACCTAAAAATATAACAAAAATTGTCAAAATGCGAAACGAACGAAACAAGAGCCTCGAAAACGAATGAAGTGGGTTTTCAAGAATCTCATGCAAATGACCAGAGACAAACTGAGGACACGAACGACATTCAATCATCTCACTCTCGGTCAGCACGGCAATCTCGTCGTTCGGTTTCTTAATAATCTTGCCGTACATGCTGGATTTTACGCTGGCAATGTTTGTCAAATACTGGACATAATATAAAATGAAAACAGGGCAGATAATAAAAGTCCACTGGTGCTACTATTACCAATGTTTTTGACACACCAGGGTTAGGGTTAGGGGTATGCCAACATAAATGTTCGTGGAATGAATGCGATCGACGGCGATGAAGACAAGAGCGACGAGCTCGCCGACTTAAAACTAAATTATTTTAATAATCAAAAAATAAATTACTTAAAATTGAATGCTGGGAATGTTTTTCTCAAAATCTTGACAAATTAATCTGCAAACCATTTATATTCAGCTTATGGCCTAACAAGTTTATATCACCGCCCCATTGAAATGCACGACCTCAAAGAAGCATCACATTTCTAATTAACTTTCCTTAAACTTCTTGTCAATTAGAGTATAAAATATGGCTAGCATTATTTACATGAAAACTTCATTCGAATCTGCATTGCACCAATGTTACCTGGAATAAATCACACAAGCCAGGAAAATGGCGAGGGAGAGGATGCTTTTCCAGTCGAATCCAACACCATTTGAAATGTCCATGTCTCCACTTGTGGAATTCCCAGGATTTATGATTTCAATGAAAGATGGATTGCAATTGTGGTCTGAAAAATGAATAAGAATATCCTTAATGATTCATATTTTACTGATTTCCAGGTAGCAATAACAGGATATCTGATGAATCAGTTATGCCGTGTCACAATAAATCTAATTAGGAGCTGAATCAGATCCTATCCAGACTTGGGCTTATTTCACGAACATGTGGACAAACTTATAAAAAATAAATAAATGAGAATATTCAGAAGTACTTTTGAAAATCAGAGAAGAAAATCATGAATAATAAAGTTCTTACTTGGATTGTTGGTCATGGCAGACCAGGTGAGATACATTGTGTAAAGAGTAATGAGAGATGACTGGAGCAGTCCAGATCTTGGATTAGCTGCAGAAAATTATTATGCACGACAACAGTAACTAACAGTACAGCTACATATATTGAATGAATTACAAATTACGATCTTACCCTCTTGAATTTTTGGCAAGATGGACACAACAGAGACCAAAATGCAGAGAATCAAATTGAAACTCACAAAGAACTTGTGGACTCCACACTCTCCCTATTAAATTGTTTAAAAGTCAGATTCTTGTCAAGTACTCATTCATGTTTATATTAATCTATAATCTCATTAAGATTTTAGAAAACAAAACCTAAAAATGAGAATAGATATTTAGCGACTAACATGATGGGCATAATACAAATAGAAGAGGACAACGACAGTCAGTGACACAGCGTAAAAGAAGATGGTGAAGACAAGGAGTCCTGTAGGATTGTAAGACTTTGAAATATGTCTCAATCATGAAAGCTGAGTGTCTTCTAAGCACCTGCAAACCAGATCTTGTTTTCGGTCTCTTCGTACTTTCCAATCCAGCTCTCATTCCAGGTATGGGCAAAATCAACGAGGAGGATGAGTTGGATGATGATGAAAATGAATGCTCCGATCATTCCAATGACCATCCAAGCTTTAAATGAAGATTTTCTCTCAATTTACTGACAAAACTAATTAATCTCATTTTTAATTAACAAATTAACAATTTAGGGGCAATTTAAATCTTTAAAAAATATTTGTAGAAAATTGTGCATTTCTACCTTGTCTGAAGTTTAGCTCACTATCTCCATTGATAAAAAATGCCCCAACACATATTCCAATGAGAATAAGGATTTTGAAAAACCAAAACCTAGTCATAAAAATCATAGTCATTCCTAATTTGTTTCAAGAAGAAATCTTTAAAAAAAAAGTATGAATCCTTTTTATAAAAATAAATTCATATTCACTGAAATTATTTATTTTTTTAATGCAGCTGTCTGTTGAACTCGCTGAGAAGTTCATATCTAACAAACCCATTTTGGATTGCAGATCTGGGATCCTTTGAAGTCTTTACATTAATCATGATGGCACAGAATAAGAAGAAAAAGCAGGACATTGCAAAACAAACTTTGTAAACAGCCATATAACCAACAAATGATTTGCAATCAATTGTAAGTGAGTTGCAAATAAAATCCAGCTAAAATGCAACAATTAACACATTTAGAAATAATATAAAATTGGCACTCATCACAATAATTTTATGTTTTAATTTTCTATAAAGACCTTTGCAAGTTGTGCTGAAACTGAAGGATTGAGCATGATGCAAGCCACAACAGTTCCAAGCAGAAGAATCATAGCATAGGCAATCCTTGTTGCCACTGAGTTTCTTGTAGAGGGACACATGCTACAACAAAGACTACAAGCAGCATTTCCAAAGCAACAAGCCACCTGTTGAAAATTTAACTTTTGTCTCAAATTGGAACTAATTAAAACCTAATACAAAATTTAAATGTTAATCATTGTTTATCATAATTTCCAAAGTTTCTTTCCAGCTGTTGAAACCCCAATTAGTAGTTTTTGGCTCCAAAATCAAACATAATGTGAAAATTAGCTTTTTATTTGAAATCCTTATTGATATTTATGGATTTATTAACTTATGGATGTGTATCATATGATCGTATTGATTTCTGACGATTTATTGGACAAAATAACACAAAATGTAAAGGAAGTTACCGAAGAAGCTAAAGATCCAAGAGCACAACCCATGAGTAACTTTATTCGGAAACTTCGTGCCTCATTAAAGAGCGAAACCGATATTCCGCTGTTCTTCTCCTTCCTGAGTAATGAATTATAATATTGTTCTAAAAATAACAGCGTAAACAGGTTGAGTTCTGATTAATAACGTAAAAACACAAAATTAATTCTATTTAATTAAAGAACAGATATTTTTCGGTAATTTTGTAGCTAATATTGTATATTAAATTTAATTTATATTCTGTAAAAATGTGCCAAATTTTAATTCGTATTATGTCATAACATAAAACTTATTTCTTAAAGCCACGTCAATTTGTAAATATTCTAAAAAATACAATAATTAAGGATAACGTTTTAAATTTAAAGTGCTAAGAAGATTCTGGTGCATATAATCAGGTTTTGTAGAGCGGCTTGAACAAGGCGCTGCAGACAATGCAGCTGATCGATTGAGTTGCGCGTAACGTCTGGAGCCTTTGGTAGCTGAGATGTGGCCATGTGGAGAACTCGAGTGACATGATACGACTAAAATTCACTTCGAATCATTGCACCTTCATTTCTGGGAGAATGTGAAAATTGCTAAGAGTTTCGACCAATGGATGACAGCGGTGTCAACTCGTGTGCATTTCAAGTTTTCATTGCAAAGTATGGTTATGATCCCGTCAGTCTCTCGCCTAACGATAATCCAGACGCAGAACTTGCATTCTCAGCTGGGGATTATCTTTTCATTTATGGAGATGTTGATGAGGTAACGTTTTGTGATCGTGTTGAAGGTTGAAGATTCAGAATGCAAAATAGTAATGTAAGATGTTGGATTGATTTAGGATGGTTTTTATGAAGGAGAACTTATGGATGGGAAAAAGGGATTGGTGCCATCTAATTTTATCGAGAAAGTACCAGGTACGTCTCAACTGGTTTGTTCGCTTATAGGAAACTACATATTAAACATTACTTTGATCAGATGAAGATCTCAAGGATTTAGATAAAACATTTGGAAATGGCATAGATTTCACTCCTGTTATTGAATTTCCAAGTAATTTCATATTATTTCAAGCATTTCAATGCATTCTGTCTAAACAAACAAAAATTAAGCCACACTAATTTATTTAGCTCTAGACTCCCCAGAACAACCGATTATAACAGAAATTATCGACAGGAGTTGTGTAGGTACGTAAGGACGTTTGAACTTTTATTGGGTATTACTTCAAAAGATAATTTTCTCTTAATTGTGTAATATTCATTGCAATTTGTCCCCACAAATCCGCAAAGTGCCGCCTCCGAAGGACTTGCATCAGGAGAGGCAGCTCAGTTGCAGTTACTTGGTCGCCTGGTTTCCTCCCGAGGAGAGCATTTTGCAGGCCGAAGGCATCGACATAGAATGTTACCAGGTTCATTGCAACGATCAACTCATGTGCACCATCTACAGAGGAGACAGGACCAAAGCTTTGTTGGAAAAGTTGGACACTACGAAGGTGCTTGGTTTTTGTTTGAATTATTTATTTATTCATTTACACTTTATATTTAAAAAATCAAAATGTTAGTTTATTACACCATCGGAAATGCTGGCTTTATCACGTTCAGAGTCATAGAGTGAGCCTCAGAGCTGTGGCCACGGATGGGAGAACTTCGTGTGACCAATTGTGCACCATCACCATTGGCAAGAGTGTGTGTTTGATCTTTTAGCACTTACAATCACTGACTCTAGTTGATATAAATTGAGAATTTTAATTAAAGAGAATTAATTAAACTTATTGTAATAATTACGGTCCATATTTTGCGGACAAATAGACCTGATGCCAAATTCAAATCAAATTCAACGCCAAATGACATATATAAATGCTGCTGTTAACCACGTTTTAACAAGATGCAAGGCTTGCACCATCAGCAGTGGAAGTGGTTGAAATAGCAAAGAGGTCTGCGGTGGTCCAGTGGTGCCTAGCTAGCAGCTACCTGCAACATAGGGTCAGTGTTGATGATCAGTGGGATCACATATTGCCGCCTGGTGTCTTTAAGTGCCAAATTTCAGGTGAACCCGATCAATTAAAATAAATTTGCTAAAATTTGTCAAATTTGATATTTGCAAGTTGCGTTCACAACACGACGCACTACAGCAATCCCCTTTGGAAAAAGCGCAATGTAAGTGGTAAACAAAAATTGCCTCTCACGATTGTGCTCCCGCATGTTCTGATGGTTAAGACTTCCGCCTCTCACGATGGCAGCACGGATTCGAATCCCGTTACCGTCCTAATCGTCTAGCTATGCAACGGACGTTAATAAACAATTTCTCACGTATAAATTACGGCGCTATCTAAATGAACTACAATCACAATTAAAGTCAATTTCCTATATATTAGTTTTATTTGAAATTAAATTTAAGTTGTTCATTTCTTTACAGGCTTGATGCCTAATTCATCTCACACCATCTGCATTAGCTGCATACAGAATACCTCAGACGATCGGAGCTTCGTTTCATCGTCTGTTTCGTTTGTCACCTTGCCTAGAGGTAAGTAATAATTTATTTTGAAGAATCATTAAGTAAAGGAATTCCTAATAGACAACCTTTATTTCAGATTTCCCCGATCCTCCGACAGATGTCCAAGCAGACATAGGACCTCAGAAAGGCACGATTCTTGTGACTTGGACACCGGCACTGAGAGATTCATTAGAATCCACAAAACCACGTAAGACGAACATCACTGGATATAGCATATACATCGATGGTCACAAGGTTAAACAGCTTCATAGTCCAACAAGTGAGAACACAAGTTGAATCAAACAAGATGACGTTGAGTTTCTTTAACATTCCGTTTAGTCGCTGCAACTTCGTGAATGAAATTTCTATTTAGCCGATCTTTTGAGTGCCTTATGTACCCGAATAGGATTTGAAGGCTATTTTTAATCGTTCTACCATTTATATAGCGCCCCTACCCGAGGGCGCTCCCTGCCAGTGCAGGCTATGTTGCGAACACTATACATTAAGACTGTTGCCATTATGGCCGCATGCAGGAACGCAACCCAACCTAATAATAATATAATAGCTTTCAAAGTTCTAAAATGTCATCATAAATAAATAAATCCAGGTGATCACATAGTTTTGAGTTGGAAAAACTATGACTTCCAAGAGGGAGTGAATAACTTGCTCACCATCCGAACAATGACAGACAGGGTGGAGTCTCCCGATTCAAGTCCTGCCACGGTCCTTTCCAACGTTCTCATCGATGAAATCATCAGAGGAAAGCCTCAAGTCTTTGACAAGGGGGGCAGTTTTGAAGAAAGGAGAGTCACTATCAATGAGGTGTCGTTTGCATCATAATTGTTTATTAATGTTTACAATTTATTCAGTTAAATAACATTGGAAATCACTTTTCTTGAGGTCGTCAACAAAAATGAAACCACAAACCACGAAGACAAGAAAAGTAAGCAACGTTTTTATGGGGACACGGGAAAAATATCTACTCTGCCACAAATAGGTACGCACTGAGAGGAAGTTTTGTAACTGAGGCAAACATTGACTGTTTACTGAAATTAATTGGTCATTAGAAACATTTCGGAACAATTTAATCTTCGTTGAATGTTTGTGATGTTGCATGAAAATGTGAAGTTGTTTTTAAAGAAATTACGAGAGACAGTCTGTCGGATTCAAGTTTTGACGATCACGTCAGCTTAGAACCCACCAAGTCTCCAGGTGATCAGTCATTTGCAGAGAATAAATGTTTTTCTAACACAACTCTGCAATCGCATGCTAACATTCCATAGAGCGATTAGTTTTTTTGATTTTAATAAAGGATTAGAAAAAGCTTTAGAAGTCAAAAACATTGTTTGATGACAACGATACCATAAGAGCCATTCATTTTTTGATAACTTGATATTGGAGCATTAATGCTATCAATTCATTCACCTTATAATTCCCATGAATGATTTCAAAAGCAAAGCTGAAGGACAAGAAAGTCCAGACTTCCCCAAAGCTTATGAAGTCCTCCAGAGAGAGTGAGGATCAGAAACTATCGACAGTCAAACGAAAAGATGTGGCAGTGGGTTGTGATGAGACCTCAATTATTGCAGGCTCAACAAAAACTAACAAGATGCCATCGACTGTTGACGGAGCAGTGAGTGATTGGTGTTGCTCGTTTTGTGCAGTGCATGAGGGGTCAGATCAAAATGAAAAGATCAACCAATATGGAACAATTTTCCCGCAAAAGTATCTCAAAAAATTATTATTTTTTGACCATGAACAGTGGTCTACATAATGGGGAAATACAAAATAGATATGACCAATATTTAATAAGATATCATCAATTTTAGATAGGTACCCTATTTTTCAAATTTTGATTTTTCCGAAAATCGGCCACACATTGTGCATCATAACTATTGTTGTAAATAAGTTAGAGCAATATTGTTTGGAAGTTTTGTTTGTCTAGGTATAACGTATTAGATAATCCAAAAATGAATATTTTGTGATTTGTGGTTTTTGAGGAATATGGCTCAGAAAATGGGACATTATAGTAACAATTTGACGTATAATATAAATATAATATACTGTAATACAAATATTTTTGATTAAATATTTTTAAAACTTAATTTATTTAATAAATGATATTTTGCTACACTGTTCACTCAAACATTGTCTAAATATGTGTCAAGTTTCATCCGAATATGTTTGGTAGATTTTGTTTTATAGGCTTTTAAATTCAATAGATTTCCAAAATGTCGCATTCTTTAGGGTCATTTATCTCAAAAGTGAAGTCAAACATTTTTGTAATCAGTTTTTTTCCTTAGTTCTAATATTAATTTACAACATATTAAAAATTGAATGCAGTATTCTTAACCACAGCAAAAAAAAATCATTTAAATTTTCATCAAAAACGTCACACTTTCAGAGAAATTGTGAAGAGGATTCATTGCTGGGTAGTGACATTGAGAAGGTTGAACCAAATAAAGTGAGGTTATTCGTTGGCCTCTTTGATTACAACCCTATTTCCATGTCACCGAATCAAGACTTCTCCAGTGAAGAATTGCAGTTTTGCGAGGGTCAGTTGCTGAAGGTTAGAAAGATAACTAATTATTTAGTTAATTCGTTAACAGCTAATAGGATACCTACAAAGAGATAAAATTCCTTAGTTCAAAACATCAATCCAATTCATTTCAAATGACATTGTAAGAACAACTTGTTCTAGGTGTTTGGAGAGAAGGATGCTGATGGTTTTTATACAGGGGAGTCAAATGGGGTCAGGGGACTGATACCCTCAAATATGGTGACGGAGGTCCTTGTCTACAATCCTTTGACAGCCGAGCAATTGTTGAAGGACAACTTGGCTCTCTGCAGAAATAAAAGTTCCTCGATTAAAAGCAACAGACCTCCTGTCTCTAAGCAGCCACCTGTTTTAGGCAGGCAAGGTCGGTTGGTAGTAGTGACATCGTTAATCTCATAGATGATCAGTATTAATTCGGTAATCTCAGACGATTAGTGGACACTTTGTCTATTTCAGCCACGCTTGGCAGTAACAGACCTAGGCGGATGGTAGCTATTTATAACTACAGCCCAAATAAAAATGTATCCAATAATGATTCCGAGGTTGGTTTTATAAGCAAACAATTAGCTGACAATCATAATTTAAACGTTATAAGGTTATCAATCATGTACGCAAACGATGCAGCATTATTTATGTCGTATTATTATTATTATTATTATTATTATAGTAATTATTATTCATCCGTAACTTTTTAATCCACCGATTCCGATCGGCTATGGTTGCCATTCGGAGCATACTTTTCCTCTCACAGGCTTCTAGCTGATGATGTGCGCATTCAAGTACATAGATAAAGTTCCTAACTTAGGAATTGATATGGATTATCTTAACTATAATTCTTAACTTTTCATAATCTTTAACGTTTCTTAACTATCATTAGCCAAATATCATTAACCTTCAATGTGTATCCATGACGTATGTATTCCTTTCCTAGTATGAATTGAGTCTGAAACCAGGCGATAGGGTTGTCATATTTGGTGAACCGGATGCCGACGGGTTCGTAAGGGCCGAGGTTGGCCAAAGAAAGGGTCTCGTTCCCATCAATTACTTGCGACCGGCAACCCCTATTCCACGGCCTCAGAATCCACAGGTTCACCCCGATCTAAAGCCAAGAACCAGGGGTCAAAGGGATGAAAGTGGAAGAAGACCTTCTGGAAGCAGAATGCTTCCATCTCACATCCCAGGCGGTAGGAGGATGCCGCCCGATGGTAGTAGGCATATCAGGTCGTTTGCTCCCTCGCAGATTCCAGCTGTCAACCCGTCTGCCTCGAATAACGAGCAGCTTTTGAATGAGCGGGACAACCTGACAACCCAGCTGGATCCACAAGCGGTTCAGCAGTCCATGTACACACAATAATTTTGGAGGCTCTTGCTGTAAAAATTATTTTGTTTCTTAAACAACTGAAGTATTTTTTCTAAGATTGAAATGGAGGCGGGTGTCTTGAAGGCGTCATGCTGTTTTTTTCTATTACATCTAAGATGTGTCTGGCTCAGGATTCTAAGATATTTGCACGTGATTTAGATATTTTTCCAGCATCACAAGAAATCTTTCTACCTCTATATTTTACGCTGAAATGCTTTCTTCGTCTTGTGGTTATTAGTACGCCGATTAGAAACACCGCTGTTTAGACGTTTGGCAATAGTTTGGTTTGAGAATGGATTTGAGAGGCTGCTTATTTAACTTGAAATAAAATGAACGTCTCGTTGCCACATTTTCACAAATGAAGACCTACATCAATTGAAAACTAAAGCATCAATCAATTAATGAAGTGAAGTTTGGTATGTGTCGGTCTTAACATTGTGTCGTGGTAAAAGATCTGGCAGTCGTCATCCTCGGCGCTTCGTCTCATTCCTCTGGTCGCCATCTCAAGAAATAAAAGTGGTCTTGAAGTTCTGTTTGAACATATGCCTCTCTAATCAAACTCTGAATCGTTATCGTTGTCGTTGTAACCTTTAACAGCAAATAATATACAAATGTAACACTTTCTTTTTTGCAAAACTGGTCTTCGAGACAGTGATAAGACTGGCATAAAACTACCATATTAATTTAAAACATTTCTGGACTCGCGTAATTGGCTTTAAGCGTTTTAAGTGGCTTTAGCCTTCAACAACACAAAAGACCGACGAATACCTGGGCCTTATTGCATGCATCACCCACTTTACACTATTTGTTTTTCGGAGGTAAACCTTTATTCTGACGGATTTTCTGTGGGGTGTCTCAAAAAAAGGAAATGCGTTTCACAATGCAATTTTAAATGGGTATAACATTAAAAACATTTGAAAGCAGAGATTTATTCACCCTTGCCCCACCCCACCCCACCCCCCCAATTTTGTTTTGAGAACATCCAATAGCTTTTTGGATGTTTTGGAACCCATTTGAGGGTTGGGACGGGGTGTGCATTTCCAAGCAACAAATTTTGTTCAATTTGGTCATGGAAAAGCATAAAAAAAAGGTCATCAACGTCCTTGATCAGGTCTATAGCCAGTTGCGGAAATGCAACGCTACTCTTGGTTAGCATTCCCCGGTAACAAATTTCTTTACGTTAGAAAGGAGTAGCATCATGGAGACTTCGTCTCTAACCACTATAACGAAATTAAGTTGAGTTAAGGTCAAGTTACGTTAATATTAAACACCTCCAAACTCACGAATAAAATAAATTTAATTTTAATGTGTTCATATATTTTATTTTTATTTTTTCTATGGCAACACCTGTTTAGGTGTCATCAAAGTTCGCTAGATTGTGAAATTTTTTTTACGGGTCCATGTTACTTAATTGCATTAAGAAATTTGCATATTACTTAAAATTTATTTGCTAAATCCGTCAAAGACATCTCAAAAAACTATTTTATTTAAAGTAGATATGCCCAAATAGAAATACCGAAATAGATTTTACAAAATTTGTTTTGATTTGGGGCCACGACTGTTTGATTTTGTTGATGAAATTAACAGAAAAAGGGAGTGAAAATTACAAAGGGAAGAAGAACCTTTTGGAGTGATCTTTTGACAATCACAATAAAACAAGTTAATGGTATAAAAAGTTACTTTTAGGATGAAATGTAATAATGTTGGGGCTAAGTTAGTGCTTTCTTTGTATTTAGGACACTAGACTTTATCATTTGTCAAGAAAACTTAGCCGATTGTTAAGGCATGGAGATAAAAACGTCTCAATTATGCCGGGTTTTTTGATTGTGCCGCATGAATCTCGCTTAAACACCTGAATATCAATTCATTTTCCTTTTTTCTCAGATGGGTATATTTTCATAGATGACCTGCTAAAAATTAAAAGCTTTGCTGATTATACATTGGATGACATATCAAAAGTTGTGGAAACAAATGACAAAAAACGCTTTGTCTTGGTTAAAGAAGTTTCTGGAAAATGGAAAATTAAGGCTTGTCAAGGGCACAGTGTGGAAGTAGCTATTATTCAGCTAATATTTTTTCTATCTTTTTCATCCTTTGTTAACCAGGATGAGATGGAAAAATTGTAAAATGTAAATTTTATGCGAGGGAATAATAAATTATAGCATATATTACTTCAGGTGCCAGACTTAA
Organism: Hirudo medicinalis; assembly: GCA_011800805.1. Taxonomy (NCBI): domain Eukaryota; kingdom Metazoa; phylum Annelida; class Clitellata; order Hirudinida; family Hirudinidae; genus Hirudo; species Hirudo medicinalis. Next base: position 25,125 of record MPNW01000184.1, on the reverse strand, counting down.
GTTTGGGTCCAATATCAAGTGGTGAGGATGCCCTTATTGTAATACATGGCACCAGTAAAGAAGCCTGGAAGCTCATAGAAAACACAGTGAGAGCTTTCTATGAATTGTTCATAAGCCTAACTTTTACTTTAACTTTTTAAAACCAGTTAAATATTTTAAAGGACCATTGGAAATAAAATTCTGTTGTTTTTCATTTTAAGGGTCTCAGCAGAATGACTCGACAATACATCCACTTTTGTCCTGGTTTGCCACAGTCTAAAGAAGTTATTTCAGGTAGTTTTAACATTAATATTTTAGGAACTGTTGCCACGTTTAGAGTTATTTTAAACATAATTATTGCATTAATTATAAATTATAAATTGAATTCAATTCAATTCATAAGGATATTGGCTGATTGATTTCCTTATGTTGTCACCAATCAATTAAATATTGGATTTTGAGTTTTATGAAATTGTTGCAATGGTTTGCATCAGCACAATTTAGTAATTCTTAAAATCTATTTATTTTCAAATTTTGTTTTGTTAGGTTATCGTCCATCTTCTAAAGTTTTAATATACATCGATGTAGACAAAGCTATACGTGGTCAGTTTTATTGAATCAAATTTCCCTATTTGTATATTTGTAAAAAACGAATATTTGTCGGCAGATGGCATCAAATTCTTCCGAAGCGAGAACAATGTGATTCTCTCTCCAGGTGACGAGGGAGGTTACATTCGTCCACAATACTTTAAAAATGTCATCTTTCTTCAATGAATGAATTCTTGTCTTTTGTTTCTCTGTGAGAGATTAGCTTTAAATTACCTGCTGTTAGTTTGTGATTTGGATGTGATGGATTTGGATCATGGATAAGCTGAAACATTTCATGGTGCAAACACTTGGTAGAATAAGTGTTTCATATGAAATTACTGAAATAAAATTGACAAATTCTCAAAACATGGCATTGAATTTCTGTTTTTGGAAAGATGTCTTCTCGTCCTTGTCTCTCCCGGGCACTCCAACTCCGTCCACTCGACGGTCAAAGGCAGCTGTTCTGGCAGCCCTGTTGGCTCCACCCTTTCCAGGGTTGGCACGTGCCAAGTACATGCAGATAGGTAGTATGGATGTAGGAACAGAGGGAGTCAACATGTAGATGTAGGCTGTAGTGCTTGGGTCACTTTTTCCTGACATGGCTTCCTCCCTCGCAATTTTTGGCAGAAATGGCAATGGTTCGACACCTGCCAAAGAAATAATTTATCGTTTGCTGGAGAAGAGAATCAATCTATTAATAAATAAAAATGAACTTACTGTTTGGAATCCAAGTAGGAGATAAGTTTTGGTACATGATTCCTGTACATTTGTTTCTGTGGTAAATGTCCTTCGTGAGTTTATTAAGTTCAAGCTGGAACGTTTCCGTGATTTTCGTGGCAGCCTCTTCCACAAAGTAAGTTTCTGAGCTGTCTCCAAGTTGGTTCTATGGGGGAGTGAAACGAAGGTCTATAATGTCGAATAAATGTTCAAAAATAAGTACAATTATTCGACTGAAATTCACGAAATTTCAGCAGAGATATTGAACAAAGTACTTTTTAGGAGTGAGTGGAGACCGCTATCTTTGTAACTGGCTGGTGCATATTATTTCTTTTTTAAGCCAATTACCAGTTAGCTCATTCGATTTGAAAATTTAATTTGGTGTGAAGGAAATTAAGGAAATTTGGTGTAAACTTTTTAAAGCTTTTTTTTTATTTCTTATTTTGTTTTTGCATTTTTAACCTTCATTTGTAATTACGCTGCATTTAATGGCGCAAAAGATCGAACGAAATAAACATCTGGAGATCACGCTTCATGATAAGATGCTCACTTCATCAGGTTTGTGCACTTGCAATAAAGTTGAGAGCGAGCCGTAGTAGGCATCAGGGAATTGATCTGGTAGACATTTCCCAATAAACTCTCTGGTGCACATCTGCTTTCTCGACATAGGAGGTTGTCTCATCATGGCCGGAATACCTGGAATGAATCCGTAAATATCCATGGCCTCCGTGTGGGTGGCCGAATGCTGGCATGTCGTCGTGAAGATTAATTTTGTCACGATGTCAGAGAGCTCGTCTATTGTTTGAATACTCTGAGGTACATTCGCCATCTCCGGAGTTCTCCTGGGGAGCTTCTTGAATTTGGACGAAGCTGATGAATACGACGAGGTCGAAGTCCTCACCGAACGACCAGAACTAGGTCGTTCATTCGTCAAACATTTGTCTTTAGTTTGCACAAGGGGTATGTCGGGTAGTTTGATTTCTACTGGACTCACCCCAGAACTTTCGATCTCCGAAGATTCTTCATCTTTTTCTGCTCCACCATCAAAGTCTGGCTTAAGTTCTGCAGGTCCATTTGATTCATCTATATCACTGAAATTTCCAGACAATCGGTCGACATTTTCTTTTGTTATCAAACATTCTCTCACTGAGCTGTCTGTGTAAGGAAACTCCCTGGATACTCTTAGACTTTTGATGGAATCATCGAGGCCGGGAAATCCATGTTCGGCCACATCGGCTATCCAGCTCTGCAATTCGGTGTCCTCAACAACGTCCTGATTGCTTGTGTAAAATAGTTTCAGCATCTCGTTGGTGTAGTGGTAGATGACCTCCCACAAAGCCACAGCATCGTCCCTGAAGTGAGCATTAATTAATTAATTAATTAATTCATTCATTCATTAATGTGTCTTACAACAAGATAAGTTAAACTGCATTAAGTTGTAAAAATTTCAAATAATCACCTGTAGTAGTAGTATGGCAATTTTCTGGGATTGTTTGTTTCTCTTTGAGCCAAATCCTTACGTGGATCAAGTTCATCCCAGTTGAAGCGGCACCTCAAATACTTCAACATGAGGTACCAAAATCCATCAGAACCAATGGAAGTATATTTGTCTAAAGCACAGTTTCTTCTTAGGATGTGTCTCCTCAGCAAGGTATTCGTTACTATCAAATACCTGAAAATATTTTTGAGTGGAATGAAATGGATGTCTTCATTACGGTAGCAGCATTACAATCCACCTGAAATGAGGTTTCAATAATTTATAAACAGGATGGGATGACGAAAGTTGACGCATCATAGCAACAGCAAACGGCTCCGCAACGAAGTGACATTTGAGCAAATGAGAAATGGCGAAATGGTAGTGGTAGTCTGCACATTTGACCCACAGTTTCGCCATAATCCAATCTTCTGGGTTGTCACGGGGATTCCAAATGGGGTTATCAGGACCAGGGTTTTGTGAAAGTTGAATTGCTAATGGAATAAGGTCTCCAAATTCTCTTTCGTACAACAACACCATCGGAGCCGCTAGGAAGCGATGGTCGGAGTCTCTTCGAACTGTGGGAATGTCTGCTAATATCGAGTAATCCACCAAGTACAAGGACCCATCCTGGAAAGAATTTATGGAGGTCTAAAATAAATAAGATCTAAAATCTAAAATAAAGATAAAAGATGGTATTATTGAGTCGTTTAAATAATGCAATAACTATTAGTGGCTCTTGTTTGGGTTAGAAATGTTTGAATGCATTTTTATTTTGAAATTATAAAATGTAAAAAAAAAAAATAGAACGTCAAAATGGGTAGACAACCATCATCACAAAACTAAGGTTTGCGCCTATCCATTTTAGCATATTAGGAACATTATTTTGAATCGTAGAGGTGAATATGTTATGAGGATTTTCATAATTTGTCCGTCAAATGAACCCATAAACTGGAATCTCACTCTAGCCATTCTTTTAGTAAACTCAGCTTAACAAGTTATTTGTCTAATTAGCTTTTTAACGCAACCTCGAGAGCCATTTGAAGCGTTTTATTGTGGCTGATGTAACCGGCGCACATGGCGTCTGTGACGGGGAAATTGTGGGGGAGAGAGTGCCTCAATTGTTTGACCACGATTGGATTTGGTCCCAAAAGAAAATGGCGGCCGAAATCGACGTCATCCTGGACTGATCTGCACATTTCCCCCTTCGGTCCATCAGGAATTCTTACCTGGAGATGGAGGTTCATGAAGTGCTAGTGGGAGAGTCATATTTAAAAAATTGAAAACTTACTTTAGTGATGAAAGCAATGGCGAATCTTATCTTTCTCCATCGACGAAGAGCAGCCTGTGAAGACGACCTCGATCTCGACGTGGAGGTTTTGGCGCGTCTCAGCAGAGGTCCAATGGAAGGCAAGTTATCTCCGGCCGAACCAGTTTGCCTGAAGAGGAGTGGAATGTTTGGTAGGAGACCTCTGGAGGCTGCCGTGGCCAAGAATGGAATCAGCGTCTCCATAGCCGTTGGGTCGATGTCCCAAGGCATTCCAACAAATTTTTCCGCTTGCAGACGATCGCTTAATGGCAAATCTCTGGTCGTCTCGGCACCTATCCAACCAAACAACTGACTGCAACCGATGTACCATTGATATTCGGACTTTCGATCTCGTAATTCAAGAAGCCGTTCTTGACGCAGCAGCTCGTGGCAGTCCTTTTGGGGCAAGCTAACTGGTCAAAATACAATTTCGAGTCAACAAATCGAACGTTCGTAGTCATTGTTAGGTGGCAAATTCTGACCTTCACCGGGTCTCAGGGTGACCTTTGACAGGACCACGTTGTAGCATGGGAAATGACGCACTCGTAATCTTTCCGGATCAGATAAAACGAGGTATCTCAAAAACCATTCATCGGTCAGATGTCTGTGCCTCACTGTTAAACTGACCGCCAGAATTTCTCCCACAGATTCCACGTTGATGGAGAAGTGTTCGCAGCCTTCACTCGGCGGTGGAAGATTGTCATCTTCGTCCTCGTCCAGTTGGGAATCAAGTTTTTGAGGGGCAGTTCTACCCCTGGTGCCTGTCACAATGTTAAAAAGTCAGCCCAAAAACTTCAAGCTTTATTCGTGCAAACTGAAAAAGAGTCACCTATTAGGGTTATGAAGACGTCTACTCGAGACTTGGTGTCCTTCACAGGAGCAGTGCTGAGAGTTACGAAATAAGGGACTCTTCCACGGCGGGCAGACTCCTTTTTGAGGCTCGCGTCGTTTTTCCAGTTTATTATTTGAAGGTGATCGAGTTCAGACCTCGTGTACATTCCACTCAAGCAATACTGCAGACTGTCGAATTCCTCTGCCGAGTTTGGAATGCGGAAGCGAAGACAAGAAGGTTTGTCTACGATGTTGAAATAAGTTCGGCAGAGTGCTGTTAGAGGAATGGTGGTGGTGAGCTGAATGCGCATCAAGTCCAACCAGGGGCTTTCTCGTTCGTTCCATATCTTAAATAAAAATAAATATTATCGAAATAATTGCAGAGTAAAAATATTCTACAAAAAAATGAATTGTCGGTTTAAAATAAAAAAGTTCGCTTTATTATAAAGTCATTAATCAAAATATATTTAAAAGTTCGTGCCAGCTGAGGATTCCAATAAATTTCCTCAAGTTTGTTTGTCATCTGCATCTGGAGGGTGTACTTCACCGCATCGAAGCTCTCCATCCTCTTTTGAAACTCATCCCTCAAATAACTTTTTGATTGTGCCTCATCGTGTCTACGCTGTCTGAAGATAAATTGAAGAATAAATGAATAATTTAAGAATTTTTAATTTTCATTTATTTATAACTATTCTTAATTAATAATCAAAACTTGGGGTGCAAGTTCAGGCTCAGAGCTTTTGCATTCCTGCGAACGACGGTAAAAGCAACAGTCGTTATGTGTCGTGTTCGAAACCCAGCTTGCACCACCACAAAGAGTTTCTGGGAGACGGCGCTATACAAATGGTTTAAGCGCCCCTGATACTGACGCTTATGGCGCTTTACAAATTCACTTATAATAATAATAATAATAATAATAATAAAATAATTATAAATTATAAAATAATTATAAATTATAAAATAATTATAAATTATAAATAATTATAATTATAATTATAATTATTATTATTATTATTATTACTATTATTATTATTATTAAAACAAACCTAAACCAGGGTTCCTTCTGTTCGTCATCATCCAAGAGTCCAGTCTCGCGAAGAGAAGTATTTCCTGGAACAAGTCTAAACTTGACGAGGAAGTGTCTTTGATCGTTTGGAATGAAGAGGTAAACCACTTGACTGTGGTATGTCATGTCAGTGTAGGACTTTGGAGACCTCCTCATGCAGTCAACGAGAGCGAAATGACTGTAAAATTCGATTGTAAAATATTTACATTTGATTGTAAAATATTTACATTTGATTGCCAGGCAAAGCATTCCGCGTCAAGGAATTTGTTTTAGAGTCCCAATTATGAGGAAATTATGCGCTTCTGCTGATGCTCCTCCACACGAGAAAA